>JAJAGP010005166.1:0-36807 GCA_025084515.1 Ancistrus triradiatus
GTAGTCTACATTGAAGGCTTAACATGTATATAAAGGGGGGTGAAAATTTGTATTGCGCATGCGCAAACGTAGTAACCGGAAAACATGGCAGACCTGTCAAATTTGATGGAATGTACCTAGCTGGAAGTCACGACCACCTGTCAAAATTTGTTGGAACGGACCTACCAGGAAGTCACGACCACCTGTCAAAATTTGATGGTTTGGCCTGAGCTTATCTAGGCAACAAACACCCTCTTCCCATGTCAAATTTGATGGAATGTACCTACCGCTCTTCCCATGTCAAATTTGATTGAATGCACCTATCTCTCTTCCCATGTCAAATTTGATTGAATGCACCTACCATGAAGTCACGACCACCTGTCAAATTTGCTGAAACGGTTGATGGTTTGACCAGAGCTTATCTAAGCAACATACATCCTCTTCATCCTCTTCCCATGTCAAATTTGATGGAATGTACCTAGCTGGATGTCACAAACACCTGTCAAATTTGTTGGAATGGACCTACCAGGAAGTCACGATCACCTGTCAAAATTTGATGGTTTGTGCCTAGCTGGAAGTCATTCCCACACCCACCTGTCAAAATTTGATGGAATGGACCTACCAGGAAGTCACGACCACCTGTCAAAATTTGATGGTTTGTGCCTAGCTGAAAGTCATTCCCACGCCCACCTGTCAAATTGAACAGCTGGGCCTAACCGGAAGTCCCGCCTTACAAAACCGGAAGTCCCGCCCACCTGTCAAAAAAACTTTGATGGAATGTACCTGTTATATCTCTCTGACATGGTAGCTCCTGTATCTACTAAAAATTGGACACTTTGACCACTAATTTCTAACATAACTGTAGGTAAAGCAGAAGGTCTTGTCATCACCATTTGATAATTTAGAATGGTCTTACCAGTTTCATGTGTGGTGGGTGCACATTCAAAGATTGTGTGCTTTGGAGTCCATCGACCTCATTCCTCACCCCCCTTGAAGACAGGATCTGGGAAGTTCTGTTTCGGACAGTTTAGTGCAATGTGTCCCATCTGATGACAAATATAGCACTGGTAATTGGAATAGTCCCTTTGTCCCGGTGTTCTGCCTCCCCTGCCTCGTCCTCTGCCTTGCCCCCTCGCTCTTCCTCTTCCCCTGTTCTGCTCCATACTCTGTTTCGTGGCTTCCAGCACAGCGCACTTTAGCTGATATTGCTCTTTCTCTCGTTTCTGTGCATTTTTCTTTAACTTTTCTGCCAGTCTCTTTTCAACATGCACTGCAAAAGCATAAACAGTCTGCAACCTGCCTGTGTCTGCTTCAACACAGCCATCACATACTTTCATTAGTATTTCCGGTCTTAGTCCATTCAGAAATCTATCTTTAAGGTGGTTCTCCCAGGCACTCATATCTGCACCTGGGTAGTCAACTGGCTTATTCAGGCCTGAAGGCTGGATATGTAACTTTTCGAGGTTCTGCAGGTAATTTGCCACGGATTGTCCATCTTGCTGTTTACACTACATCAGCTTGGACAGGTTCAAACGAACCGGAAAAACATCACTTATCCTGTCCCGGAGGCGCTGGACCTCCCTTTGATAAGCGGAGTCTGCTGCTTCATCGAACATTATGTCAGGATTTTGTGAAAGGTCACCCTGCACTTTTGTCCATTCCAGTTTCATCCTTACTGCACATACTCGAGCCAACTCATTTAGAGATGGTTTCCATCCTCTTACGAGCAGATTCATTTTCGTGACAAAATTCTGTCCCCCTTAAGAAAGTCCAGGCAGCTCCTCTGACACTTGTTTCATGTCTTCTATAGTCCATGGTCGGAAAACAGAGGCTGGTCCTTGTGGTCCCATGACCTGAATATTGGGCATCTGGAATTGGGTGCCATCTGGATCCACAGAAGGGTTATTTGAGGAAGAGCATATGGTGGAGGGTCATATGTGACAGGTGGGGCAGAAAATGTTAATGGGGTTGGTAACGTCACCTCTCCCCGATTCTTGGAGCATCTCTGAAGAGCAGTGATCCTCTCTTTGTTCTTTTTCTGCTGTTTCATCAAGGACTGTAGAGACTTCAGCACTGTTTCCAGATCCTTCTGATCTTCATTTTTCTGTTTTCTCCGCGTCACTGGGCCCATGTAAGGTTTTTCGGCCTCGCCACTTGATTTTTTCTCCTTTTGCCGAGTCACCGGTGGTGAAGGAGGAAAACCACTCTCTTGGTTCACGCTCTTCTCACCTTGGGTCCAATTCGGCAGATCTATGTCATTTCCTCCTTCATCTATCGCCTGTTCAGGTCCCTGTAGCTGAGGGGACAGTGGTGGCGGTGGTGGGAGAAGGGGTTGAGGAACGAAGTCCTCCAGGCATTCTTTCTGCAAATTAAGAAACTGGCTGACAGTTACTGCTTTCTTTCGTGCTGCTTGTCTCCATTTCCCATGGGCGTGAAAATCAGGTCGCCAAGGGAAATTGGGACAATTTATATCTACCTTGCCATTCTTACAATATTCTATAGCTTTATCGTATTTATCTTATTGTTGTTGTAATTGTGTGTTTAACGCTTGCAACACATCAATATCAAAACTCCCTTCAGGTGGGAAGTTACAATATTTTATCCAATATTCTATCTGAGCACAACTGTCTGACTCATGCATTTTCATCCACTGTATCAAACTACCATACGGTGGAATAATGCATTGCACTATAGGTGGTGGAAATTCAAATCCCCTCTTTTCTGAATTGTCCTGACCCATTGCTACTCTAAACGTTTCAAACACACAGTAAGAAACTTCCTTTAAGAACACACAGTTCTAGTCTATACACACAGTATAGAGCGTTTCAAACACACAGTAAGAAACTTCCTTTAAGAACACACAGTTCTAGTCCATGAACACAGTATAGAGCGTTTCAAACACACAGTAAGAAACTTCCTTTAAGAACACCCAGTTCTAGTCTATACACACACAGTATAGAGCCAAGAAGTTGAATCTGTTCATCTGGACATAGATTTTGTTGGAGAAACGTTTTGTCACTCATCTAAGTGACTTCTTCAGTCTCAGCAGTTGGAAAACCTCCCCAATCTTATATACAGCACCTTTGCATAACGACTGGTACCAGCACCATGCATAACAATGGGACCGGTGATCAGTTTTTAATATGCAGATTGACATAGCCATTAACGACAATGACCATGTGTGCCATTCACACAGGATTGGGGAAGGGCTGCGATGGCTCCGTGTAAGATGGTGAGAGGCTGTACTCTGAGGCCCCCTCTCGGTTCAGGGATGGACGTTCCCTTTTTACAAAAATGGCTTCTTTTTACTCCGCGTTCAAACTATCGTTCCTCCCTATCAAGGATCTGCACGTCTTCATCCTTGAAAGAGTGGCCACTGGCCTGTAGGTGGGTGTAAACCGCAGAGTCCTGACCTGATGAGGTAGCTCTTCTATGTTGTGCCATCCGTTTCACCAGTGGCTGTTTGGTTTCCCCGATGTACAATTCCTGGCAATCCTCCCGGCACTTAACAGCGTACACTACATTACTCTGTTTGTGCTGGGGGATCCGATTCTTGGGGTGGACCAGTTTCTGGCGTAGTGTGTTTTGGGGTTTGAAAGCCACTGAGACGCGGTGTTTGGTAAATATACGTCTCAATTGTTCCGATGTTCCTGCCACATATGGAATCACCACTAGTTTACGCTTAGACTGCGGTTATTGTTCTCCTCTCGTCGGTCTGCTGGAGCACTGTTTGGGCGTCTTACCGGCTTTGACAAAGGCCCAGTTCGGATAACCACATTTGCCCAGGGCCTGCTTAATGTGAGATTTCTCTCCATCCTTGGCTGCTGTGTCAGTGGGGACACTGTCTGCTCGGTGGTACAGTGTCCTGATGACTCCTAGTTTTTGCTCCAGTGGATGATGAGAGTCAAACCTTAAGTACTGATCCGTATGTGTTGGCTTACGGTAAACATCGACTTTCAATCGTCCCCCATCTCCTATCGCAACATCACAATCCAAGAAGGCTAACCTGCCGTTCTTCACATCCTCCCTGGTGAAGTTAATGTGTTTGTCCACTGAGTTGATGTGGTCCGTGAAATGTGGCACTTTCTGAGATTTAATTTTAACCCAGGTGCCATCCACATATCTGAACCAATGGCTGGGTGGTGTTTCTGAATAGGATATTAGTGCCTTTTTTTTTTTACTTCTTCCATATACAGGTTGGCCACGATAGGTGAAACTGGGGAGCCCATGGCGCACCCATGTGTCTGCCTATAGTACTGCTCTCTATTTTTAATTTAAGCAAATCACAGAATGTTAGTACGAATTTATTAATTGCACAATCTGTACCCTTCTGTCACTTCTGTAAGTTAGTATGATATATGACATAATAAATTACGTAAAAAATGTATTCGCCTTTACAAAATTACAACAAACAGAAAGCTTATGCAACAAAATAACAATACAATAAAATAAAAATAAAAAAATGATGTAGATCACAAAACATACTGGGATTGTTATTTTCTTAGTATTATCCTATCAGTAGAAGTGTAGGGCATGATGTGTACTCTTCAATAATGTACTTTTGTAACTACATTTATAAATTAATTAAGTTAATTAATTAATTAAGTAATAAGTATTAAACCTCTGAGAACGGGTTAACTGGCAGTGCACTGTCACATGGGGTTTGGGAGCATAGGAAAGGAGATTGACAGGGAAAGTGAGGGAGGCTGATGTGCTGAACAATGTTCCACAATGTATTGTGGGTGTATTCTGGCAAAAGTGCATGTTGGATTCAGGACAAATCAGAGGTGTGGACTCGACTGGACACTACTGTCAATGACTTGGAATAAGAATTGGACTTCCAAGTGTTAAAATAATACTGAATCACATATCAATGCCTTTTGAATTGCTTACATGGTCACCGTAACACTAGGGAACTGAGCTGAAATACTGAGCTGAAATGATTTATTATATAAATAATTATATTACTTACATAATTATAAATATATGTAGTATTATGCAAAAAAGTATTTTTTTAAATAAATTGAGCCCCTTCATATGCCTCACAGTGATTTGGCACAGTTTACCAAACCTACACACACTAATCTCCTTTAGGAGTGTTTAGAAGTGTTAGTAGTGGCTAATCTTCAGTTAGGAGCTCCTATGCAAAGGTTAACTTAAAACTAAGGATTTTTGCTTAACTTGGTACCGATGCCATCATTACTGGTATCCATGTCTACTAAAAACGGACATCCTGGGATGGGCAAAAACCAACGCAGAAGTCAGAGCAATGCGGAGACACTGAAATGCCTTATTTGCTTCTTCAGACCACTGGAACACCACAACTTTGGCTGTGAGCCGGTGAAGGGGAGTCTGCAAAACCATTCACAAAAGTGTTGGTAATACAACGCCAGCCTGAGAAAACTTTGCAAATGAGAAAAGCTTGCATGGGCCACTGGCGAACTGCATCAACCTAAGGGAAATCCATGGACATCCCCCACCCCCTGCTGATGACATGCCCCAATAAACTAACCTTAGTTTGCAAAATGCAGCACTTCTTGGGATGGGCAAAAACCAACGCAGAAGTCAGAGCAATGCGGAGACACTGAAATGCCTTATTTGCTTCTTCAGACCACTGGAACACCACAACTTTGGCTGTGAGCCGGTAAAGGGGAGTCTGCAAAACCATTCACAAAAGTGTTGGTAATACAACGCCAGCCTGAGAAAACTTTGCAAATGAGAAAAGCTTGCATGGGCCACTGGCGAACTGCATCAACCTAAGGGAAGTCCATGGACATCCCCCACCCCCTGCTGATGACATGCCCCAATAAACTAACCTTAGTTTGCAAAATGCAGCACTTCTTGGGATGAAGTTTCAATCTGGCAGCAATAGCAGCCAAAAACAATTGCCAAAACACAATTCATCTTCAAACATAACCGCATGCACCAATAAAACATCAAGTTACACAATGCAATTTTTACAAGGAACATCAGCAAGAACACATTCCTTAAGCCGCTCAAAGGTAACGTGAGCTTTACACATACCGAACGGTATAACTGTGAACTGCCAAAGACCTTCTCATGGAGATGCGGCCAGGCATGAAACTCGGCACCCGGAGGAGGTACTTCGGCCACCAAAGCTCTTCCTGGATCTGCCGCTCTATCCTCTCATTCAGCCTCTCCAACTGCCGATCCTCCAGAGGGCGATCAGCATCCCACTTCTGACACCAATGTGGCATCAGTACGGCAGAAGAAGGAGCATTCAAGGCAGGAAAATTGCTCATAATGCAGATTTTTATTGACAGTAAAGGCACATATCAATTACCAGCTCGGACAAGGACTATCTACCATTCAGAATTACAGGTAGGCCCATAAACACAGGCCAACCCAGCTCACCCCACTCTCACATATAGCTTGCCAGCTCATGATAAGTACACAGCAATACATGAAGCACATCCACATACAAACACAAACATGCACTATGCACTTTAGACAAAAAGGACAAACCCTCATAAAACACAACACACAAGACACACATATACCCCAAAATAAAAAGACCATTGAGCCACCCATTTTCATGCTAGGACTGGGACGTCCACAGGAAGTCAAAAGCGCTACTATATATACACAATATACAATACTACACTGCTCAAAAAAATAAAGATAACACTCAAATAACACATCCTAGATCTGAATGAATGAAATACTCTCATTGAATACTTTTTTCTGTACAAAGCTGAATGTGACAACAAAATCACACAAAAATCATCAATGAAAATCAAATTTATTAACCAATGCAGGCCTGGATTTGGAGTCACACAGAAAATTAAAGTGGAAAAACACACTACAGGCTGATCCAACTTAGCTGTAATTTCCTTAAAACAAGTCAAAATGAGGCTCAGTATTGTATGTGGCCTCCACGTGCCTGTATGACCTCCCTACAATGCCTGGGCATGCTCCTGATGAGGTGGCGGATGGTCTCCTGAGGGATCTCCTCCCAGACCTTGACTAAAGCATCTGCCAACTCCTGGACAGTCTGTGGTGCAACGTGACGTTGGTGGATGGAGCGAGACATGATGTTCCAGATGTGCTCAATCGGATTCAGGTCTGAAGAACAGGCGGGCCAGTCCATAGCTTCAATGCCTTAATCTTGCAGGAACACATGAGGTCTAGCTACGGCCTCCTCCACGTCTCCTGGTGTACTGGTCTGTCTCCTGGTAGCACCTCCAGCCTCTGGACACTACGCTGACATACACAGCAAACCTTGTTGCCACAGCTCGCATTGATGTGCCATCATGGATGAGCTGCACTACCTGAGCCACTTGTGTGGGTTGTAGATTACGTCTCATGCTGCCACGAGTGTGAAAGCACCACCAACATTCAAAAGTGACCAAAACATCAGCCAGAAAGCATAGGTACTGAGAAGTGGTCTGTGGTCCCCACCTGCAGAACCAGTCCTTTATTGAGTGTGTCTTGCTAATTGCCAATAATTTCCACCTGTTGTCTATTCCATTTGCACAACAGGATGTGAAATTGATTGTCAATCAGTGTTGCTTCCTAAATGGACAGTTTGATTTCACGGAAGTTTGATTTACATGGAGTTATATTGTGTTGTTTAAGTGTTACCTTTATTTTTTTGACCAGTGTATATAGACAAAATTGTTGGTAAGCTTCCGTTAAAGAATGAAAAACCCACAATGGTCACTGAAATAACTTGACACTGACAAAGGTAACAATAAATAAAACTTAAAAACTTGAAAATCAGTTAATGAAAATCAGACATTGCTTTTGAATTGTGGTTCAACAGAGTAATAAAAAAACTGGCCTGGACAAAAATGATGGTACCCCTAGGAAAAATTGAAAATAATTTGACAATAGGGACATGTTAAACTGTCTTGTAATTAACATCACAGGTGTCATCATACTTGTAATCATTCAGTCTGCCTATTTAAAGGGTGAAAACTAGTCCCTGTGCTGTTTGGTATCATGGTGTGTACCACACTGAACATGGACTACAGAAAGCTAAGGACAGAGTTGTCTCAGCTGATTAGAAAGAACATTTTAGACAAACATGTTAAAGGTAACGGCTATAAAACTGTCTCCAAACAACTTGATGTTCCTCTTACTACAGTTGCACATATTATTCAGAAGTTTAAGGTCTACTGGACTGTAGCCAAGCTCCTTGGACGTGGCCACAAAAGGAAAGTTTTTCACAAATTGAAGAGACAGATAATACAAATGGTAACTAAAGAGCCCAGAACAACTTCCAAAGAGATTAGAGATGAACTCCAAGGTCAAGGTTCATCCATGTCAGATCGCACTATCCCTCGCTGTTTTAGCCAAAGCGTACTTTATGCAAGATGGCCGAGGAGGAAACTATTGTTGAAAGCAAATAATAAAAAAGCGTGACTTAAGTTTGCCAAAATGCATAATGACAATCCACAAAGCTTCTGGGAGAATGTCCTTTGGACAGATGAGACAAAACTGGAGCTTTTTGGCAAGTCACATCAGCTTTGTGTTCACTGATGCAACATGAAGCATACAAAGAAAAGAACATTGTTCCTACTGTGAAACATGGAGGTTATGTTTTGGGGCAGTTTTGCTGCATCTAGCACAGGGTGTCTTGAATCTGTGGAGGGTACAATGAAGTCTCAAGACTACCAACGCATTCTGGAGCAAAATGTGCTGCCCAGTGTCAGAAAAGTTGGTCTCAGTCACAAGTCATGGGTTCTCCAATAGGATAATGACCAAAAACACACAGAAAAAAACTTCCAAGAATGGATCTAAATCCTATTAAACATCGATGAACGGAGCTGAAACGCGCATTCTGGAGAAGGCACCCTTCAGACCTGAGCCAGCTGGAGTAATTTGCTTACAAGGAAAGGGCCAAAATACTCAGGTGCTTGGATATATACAAAGTTCTTATGGTTTGTCTAGACCAGGAACAGTTTATCCTTGCTCGCGGCTGCGAGAGTCGCCCCTCCTTTCCCTCACTCACACTGTCACCCCCCTCCTTCTCTTTCACGATGGGGGTATATTCGTTCCCTGAGCTATCATGTGTTTTGAAAAGGACGCTGAGCCTTCTTGGTCCTGTCTTTTTCGTCCATGCCACACTCCAGCGGCCGTTAATTCAGAGTATTTTTGTGGCACGCGCTTGCGGAAGCTCCGCTCGGGCTCTAGCTCTTTGCGCATGTGCGGACCTGTATGCCAGTGGCGTAGCGGAGCGTATAGTGAATAGCGGTGCAGTATGCTTACGGCGTGGGTTTCTTTATTTGCTTATTTTAGGTTCTTTTTGGTTAATTCTTTCATTTCTTTTATTTATTTATATTTTGGTTCATTAATTCCATCTGGAGCTAACTGCACTTGGGTCCTCAAACCTATTATTCTTTTGTTTTCACAGTTCGCTGTCATTTTATATGGCGACCTGTGACAAATGTAGAACAATACTTTTGCATGTGTTCTTTCTCTGGGCCAATGTCTCCTTGGTTGGAGTGCAACTGGTGTTTGAAGGTCACCCAAATATGATCTCAAATGGGGAGAGTTTAGTTCTGGAGGATAGTCTTTGCCTTAGTCCCATACACTGTAGTGGGAGGGCATCCCCCCAGTTTAGTCCTGTTTCATGACAGACTTTCACCAATTTTTGTTTAATTGTGCCATTTGTTCTTTCCACCAGGGTGATGTACCTTGCTCACAAATGCTGAACCATTATAAGATGAAACCTTCCTAGTGAGTCCAAATCTAGGAATCACTTCCCTTAGGAAACATTTTGCCACTGTCAGTGCATCTTAGTAGGTGGTAAGGTAAGCTTCCACCCACTAGGACAGGGGTGTCAAACTCAATTGCACAGGGGGCCAAAACTCAAAACTCGCGGGCCGAACAGTATAACCATTTATTTAACAGACTAAATATTTATGTTTTTTAACCATTAATATGAACCAAAATACAGGATATCATTCCAAAATAAATACATTTCAACTTAAAATATTTTGCTCTTCATAAAAAAATATCCTGTCAATACAATACATTCAAAATCTGTACATGCTGGAATATTAAAAAATCTGAAAATATAAATAAAAAATTGAATTTAAAGCAAAAAAGTATAATCATAACAAATCATAACATTCCATTTTCTTGTCCTATTTAGTCAGAGCCTGATACTTGGAGTCTTTTTCTTTGCAACAAGTTCGTTTATGTTTGGGGTTAGGTTCTGTGTTGTGAAGATTCTCAGGATCGATTGCAGGTGTTCATCAGTGAGGCGACTCCTGTGTGACGTTTTGTTAATTTTCATCACAGAGAACAGCTGCTTGCACAGATATGTGCTGCCAAACATGGACAGGATTCGAGCCGCATGTTGGCGGAGCTGCGGCATCGCTTCAGGAATGAAGCGAGTGAACTGTGCTGGCCTTGCAGTGTCGTACTTTGCCTTCAGTGTCCCGTTACATTGCAGTTCTATCAGCTCCATTTGCATTTCTACAGGTGCGGTTATCACATCGACTGCAAATGGGTTGCGAAGTAGCTCGAAGTTACTTTTCTGTGCCTCAAAGTCACTGAAGCGCCGTGCGAACTCAGTGCGCAGCGCGCTGAGTTTTTCAGCAAAGGTGGCATTTGGGAAAACTGTGGCACTTTCTTGGTTCCGTATTACTTAACAGGGAAATTTGAGACAAGTTGCATTGGTGCATTTGTGTCCTCCCATAAGCGCAGCTTCACTTGAAATGCCTTCACTGCATCATGCATATCGGTTATTATGTGCTCCTGTCCCTGGAGTTGAAGGTTTAAAGAGCTAAGATGCGACGTTATGTCAGCCAGGAACGCCAACTCACATTTCCACTTTTTCATCCCGCAGAACTGTGCAGTCTTTCCCCCTTACTGTCCATGAACTGGCAGATTTCCTCTCGCAGCTCAAAGTGTCTTTTGAGAACTTTTCTCCGACTTAGCCACCGGACCTCCGTATGATATGGCATATCGCCAAACTCGCTATCTATTTTCCCGAAAAAAAAGACTGGAATTGGCGGTGATTTAAACCGTGGGCTCTGATAAAGTTGACGGTTTGTGTTACAGTGTTCATCACATGATCCATTTTTAGGACTTTAGCACTCAGCGATTCCTGGTGGTATGATGCAGTGATACACTGTCAACTCACCGGCACAGTTCTCCTCCCTCCCGCATCTTTGAGCGCATCCTTTCCACCAGTCCATTTTTTCACACACATAGCAGGTGCGCCATCTGTTGTAAGTCCAACGAGTTTTTCCCACGGCAGTTTCATGTCGGTTACACTTTGAAATACATTTCCAAAGATGTCTTCTCCTTTCGTTGTCCCGTGCATCGATTTAATGTCCAGTATTTCCTCTGTTACGCACAAATTGGAATCCACACCACGGATAAATATCGCCAGCTATGCAGTGTCAGTCGCGTCAGTAGTTTCATCCACGGCAAGGGAGTATGCAACAAAATCTTTTGCTCTTTCAATCAACTGTGTTTTCAAATCAGTCGCCATCTCACAAACCCGATTAGCAACAGTGTTTCTGCTGAGGCTTACATTTGCAAACGCTCGCGTTTTATCTGGACAAAGGACGTCGCACACTTTCATCATACAATTCTTTACGAATTCCCCCTCGGTAAACGGCCGTCCTGATTTGGCGATCTCTTCGGCCACAATGAAACTTGCTTTCACAGCAGCTTCACTTTGTGATTTTGCTTTGGTGAAAAACGTCTGCTGGGATTTCAAATTCTTCTTCAACTCCTCTACCTTTTGTAGCTTCTGTCCTGCACTCAGGTTTTTGAATTTGTTCTCATGTTTTGTCTCGTAGTGCTGTCTTAGGTTATACTCCTTCATTACAGCGATATTACTCCCGCAAAGGAGACACACTGGTTTACCTGCAATTTCAGTAAACATATACTCATTCTCCCACCGGCTTTGAAAGCCTCGGTTTTCAGAACCAATTTTTCTCTTGGCCATTGTTGGGGTCTAGCTTTGATTTGATATTAGCGTTGTATACATCAACAGACCGCGAACTTGAACCGCGGCTTGCCGTTGGCGGCAATTGCACTGCATCATGGGATTTGTAGTGTGTGTTATTGGGGCGTCATATCACAGGGCCATTAAAAACAGATATATAAAACGATTTCGCGGGCCGGATATAATTGTATGGCGGGCCGGATGTGGCCCGCGGGCCTTGAGTTTGACACATGTGCACTAGGAGAACATGTCACCGATCACAAGCACATACCTTTTCTTTTTCAGGGTGATAACTCAATCAAGTCCATCTGTAAGTAATCAAATGGCATAACCGGCTCTGGATGCCCTTTGATGTGTTCATGTCTGATTGCTCCTGCTGAATTTGTTTTTAGACATGTAAGACATTTTTGAGAAAAAAATTGTAAGTAAGTTGGGGAGATTTTTGCATACCACTGTGATTTTTGTAATTTCTACCATTCCTCCCTTCGAACAATGGTCTACTCCTTGGGCCATTTTCGTAAAAAGGGGAAAGTAGAAAGAGGGTAAGCAGGGTTTTTGATTTGAACCTGTCCATACTATGCCATCGAATGAGCATCCAGCTCTGCAGCACCTTTGCTGCAGCATCAGCTCTAGCATTACCCAAAGCTTCCTGTATATGGGCTTTTGCTTTTGGTAGTAGAATGGCATCCAGGAGCACAGACACTAATTTGTGTGTGCAATGGTCTTATCTGAAGATCAAAGTCAAAAAGTTCCTCTGTCGCCAGAGGGTTCCAAAATTGTGACAAACACCATAGGCGCATTTTGAGTCAGTGTAAATGTTCACAGTTTTGTCATCTGCTAACTTACAGGCTTCAGTGAGCACAATCAGTTCACCTGTTTGTGCTGAATACTGTGGATCAAGGCTTCCTGAAAGCAAAGTGTGAGTTAGGGTTACAAAGGCAAATTCCCCTTTCAGTTTTTTAGAGCTGGAACCATCATCAGTGTCATTAACAGCAATCCATGCATCCCTGGATCTCCTAGATATAATAAAAAATAATAATAATAGTGTTCGTTCCTTCATTTTTAAATCAACCTGTAACAGAGAAAAAATGTAATATTAGCATGGCCTCATAAAAATATACTCATATGTTCCAGCAGTAATTTCTTATTTTCTTATGCCTTTTATATGTACATAAATAGATTACCTTAAAAAAGAAAACCCAATTTCAGACCCATTTAGCTATGCCTAAATTAAATGGTACCTCAAACTGAGTAACATGATTTATTAATTACTGCTTACAATTTTAAAACATGTAAAAGCAGTGTTAAATGAAGTTTAACTTTACTATTATGCATTTAAAGTCTTAGTAAATGTTCTTATCTCAAATCAAATGCTCCGACATGTCGTTCAGCTGATTAAATGGGAGGACCAAAGAACAGATCAGTGATTGGTCCTGGGCTACACTGTTTGCACATGCGCAGTTTATTCTCGTCTGTGCACCCTGTAAATGGAGTCGATGTGCAGCTCCATCATCTGCGTTCTACTGTTTAAAATACATACACATTCACAAATGTTCATATCTACTATATGAACAATGTATTTTCATTTCTGTAATAACCATTTCAGGTTAGGATTTTGTTAATGTTTTATCTATTTTATTTCTACACTGTTATTCTCTCCCTTATCTGCAGTTTCACACAATTTTAACCCTACTTCAGTCTTGCTTTTCACTGGTCATAGGCAACACCTGCAGAACACTCAACATTCTGTGTGCGCACGTCTCCCGGTCATGGATAAAACTTGTTTCCTCCTCAGACAAGTTAGTACGCTCTAGTACCATCACAATGCAGGTGGCTTTAGTCCCATTACCTACCCAACATCTAAACAATGCCCAAATCCTTACCACATCTGTCTAAGCCCCATCGGGCTAGATCCATGTTGTTGTTTTTTTAGTTTTTTTTGAAAACCCTAGGTTAAAACCCTCTTACCTCAAGCTGAGTGACCTGTGTTCGTAGCCCCTTTGACCCTTTGAAGCTCGTCTTGCACAATATTTCCTTTTTCCAATAAACTATTCAAAACAGGAGTTATTCCATCAATGGCCTCCTTTTTCAGAGGGTATTGGTGTGTGCACAGTTTGTATTCACTTTTTTGGAGTGATTTTCAATTCGGGAGCTCCCTTCATTACGTAATATTTATCTTTTGCCCACAGCAATAATTCTATTGAGTTAACAAATCTGCTCTTTGGAACCATGCTGACTTGTTGGAACAGAATTGAAATGTCTGCCAATCAATAGTTCGCTTGCAGATTTGATGGCTTTCAGAGTATTCCCAGGATGGAAAGTCCGTGGGTTTCTAATCAGTAATTTGAGTGCAGTCAGAAATAAAAAACAGACCTGTCTTTCTATTCATTCTCACACATTTTGGTCAAGGACACATGGGGCACAACACACATTACACCAGTGTTTGTAGCAACATCATTGTAAGCCATCTCAACCTCAGGTTCAGGTTTCCTGTGCTGCATCAGCCTGAAATGCCTGTACATGGGTGTTGTCAAAAACTAATTGCAAAGCGTGTCATGGTACTACAAATAGCGAAAACAGGAGCGTGAGCAGCGGCTAAGCCTGCAGCCCGTACACAGGGCAAGTATGCACAAATGGGAGGCGGTGATGGTAAGGGAGGTGCGAGGAGCTCATGTCGCCGCAGCGAGCGAGCCAAAAGCCACGGAGGGCGATGGAGAGGCCGAGGACGGGTGACCGGGAAGCGAACGGTGGAATCTTTCCCTACTCTAACTGCTACGCCCTAGCAATCACCTCCAAATCTCCTGATCCGAACAATGACTGGATCCCTATGCGGACCCAGTCTACCAATATCCCTGACACCGTAACACTTGGGACAAATGGCATGAACGAGATGGGTGAGGTCTCAAAGCCGGAGATGTAGCATCCCTAAGCTAAGTAAAACCTGCACAGACACTACGAATGAAGGCCAAAAATACAGCCTGAAAATAGCACGAGGGTCCGTCACTTGACAGGACTCGAGCATGCTCTTAAGTGTCGCTGATACCGTAATCAACACCGATTAAGTCGGTGCAAGCATGATTGCGGTCACTGGTTCGATCCCTCCTTGCCCACCAAGCCGATGCTTCCATCTAGCGTCAACTTGGGGAATAGTTACAGTATTGGTTAAAACTTCTCTCTGCCTCCACTCATTAAACATTAACATCTATAATTTTCTTATGCAGTTGTTGATAAACTGGATATCCTCTGGCCATCTTTGATCATCATTAAGTCTGCCTTTCCTGGATACTGCTTTTGTACCAAATCATGATTACAATCACCTGTTGACATCAGCTGTTTGAAATCACATCATTATGTAATTATTTTAATTAATTACTAAATTAACACTTCCCAACTTTTTTGGAATGTGTTGCAGGCCTGAAATGCAGGAAAGGATGTTTATTAACCAATGAAAAGAATATGACCAGATAAAACATGAAATATCTCAGGTTCATTCTGTCTCCAATTAAATAAAAGTAAATTTAAGAAACCCTGTTTGTTTGTTTTTTTATATGCATTTTCCATATTGTATCAGAGGGCACATTCCCACCACCAGGGGCCGCCGCGGGGCCGATAAAAACGCCACAGCCGGCCCCTTATAAAGAGAGCATCCTAAGCGCCGGCCTACGATGCACTATCTGCTTGTGTACGACGCTTCTCAGAGCTTATTGTACGGCGTTACCCTCCGGCATTGCCGAATAAGGACAGTGGTGGCCCCGTCTCGTAAAGGAGGCGGGATCCCGTAAAGTCAAAAGACTTGAGGTAACCGTTAGGGCTGTAGTTTGGTTAGGTTAGGGAAAGTTCGGTAATGCCACTAACCTCCCTCTTTCCGCTTCCCGAGGCGCCCGCGGCCTTCGCTCGCTTCGGCCGTCTCTGTTGTAGACGCCGATAGCTCTGTTCTCGTGTCGGTTAGTCCCCGGCATTATCCTACACTCAGTGTATGCCGTGGTGGCGAGAGACGATTATTTCCTCTCTCCCCCCGGGCCATATTGCCTCTATTTCGCGTTCGAGAGACGCACTGCTCGTGCTGGCCACGCTTGGCCCGAGAAACCCCCTGCACATGCGCAGTCGGTCGCTCCAGCCACACACACACACAGCGCTCCTGCCACACATGCAGAGCGTTGTTCCTACGCACACACATAGCGCTCCAGCCACACACACGCAGCGCTTCTGCCACACATGCAGAGCACTGTTCCCACGCAAACACATAGCGCTCTTCCTGCTCATTCATACTCAGAGTGCCGTTCGTGCTCCTTCTCCCTTTCTCGCTCGAGATAGAGCCTTAACGGGTTATTTCCCGTTCTTTGCTTTTCTCTACCTTAACGTTTATTAAAACCCCTTTAGTCTGAGTTCGCCTGAAAGCGACTCCTTTGTTTGCCCGTGGGCTTATAGCCATTTCTGTTCCTGTTCTATTCACAGGATCCGTGGTGCAGTGGTAACATTCCCGCCCCTGGAGACTGTGACTCTGGTATCGAATCCCGTTGCTGGCTGTCTTCAGCAGCTCACACACGCCTCAGTTTCTGCTCTTTCACCAGGTCTCCACCCTTTTTTTCCGCTCTTTTGTGCGGAGCCCCTTGCTCTTGGGTCCGTTATCCAATTTCTTTTCAGTGTGCCCCCAGGCCCCCCATAACATATTGTCCCAACTTTTTCTGATTTGAGGTTGTAACCATTACAATTAAATTATGAAGTATAGATATCCTTATGGGAACAGAACAAATCATAACCATGCACAGTATTTATATCATTTTCAATGTAGTATTACATACCTAGCCATCACCACATCTTGAGACATTTTGTTATACGACCGTATTTTTCCATAAAATTCGGTGCACCTAATGTATGAATTAATTCTGGTTGTGCTTTCTGATCTAGAACTGATTTTAAGCTTACGGCCACCGTAGTCAGGAGCCTCGCAGAGTAATATGATCTGTGCTTCAACATTAAAGTGTGTGCATTCATTCATTCATTTTCTATAAATGTCACCTCTTAAGAGATATGCTTATGAAGCAGATTTCAAACTCAGTGCTGTCAGTCACGCAGTACAATATGGAAATAGAACAGCTGAACAGCTAAGTAACAGCAACGAGACAATGACGAGAGGGATCCGGGCATGCTTGATGCCGAAATCGCCCAACTGTTAAACTCAGACACTGAAGATGAACAATTTGATGGATTTGTGGTTAGGGTTGCCAACCGTCCCGTATTGTCTGGGACATCACGATTTATGGGCAATTTTGATTTGTCCCTTCAGGGACAGCTCTAGTCCCGTATTCCAATCACAGCCTCATTGGCCAATAACGCGCCAAAACTGATACAAACTCCCGGGTGTAGTAGCTACGTTAGTGACAGACCAGTGTGTGTGTTGTGAGCGGAGCCTTATGCTGTCAAAATGAGCAGTGAACCTGTAAAGAAAAAAAGACTTTGCAACTATAAAAAAGAGCGGGAACCGCACTAAAGCTGGCTTGCGGTTGCGATTCGGAGCTGTTTTCGTCTTGCATTCCGTGATGAAGTCACCTTAAGCTGTGAGTAATACTGCATTTGGCTCGTCCTGAATTGTGAATTCAGGTGACATCATCATATAAAGTGAAATCATTCGGCATTACATTTTAGGGCATATTTTCAAAAGCTTATAACTTCTGAAGGTGACCATTAGATTACTGACACCTGCAGTCAAGTCAAGTCAAGTCAGATATATTTATATAGCGCTTTTTACAATGGAGCATTGTCTCAAAGCAACTTTACAAGTTTAGATTATCTCCTAATTACTACATCCAATCCCAAAATGAGCAAGCCTAAGGTGACAGTGGCAGGGAAAACTCCCTGAGTGTTATAGGAAGAGACCTTGGGAGGACCAAGACTCAAAAAGGGACCCAACCTCCTAGGGTGGCGTAGATGATAAATCTAATAACGAAACTAAAGTCATGGAGTCATAGTTCGAATAAAATGTGAAGTATGCACATCAGCATTAAGTGGTCCGGGTATGATGGGGCTGGAGCTGATGAAGGAAGCAGCTTGAGTGAAGCTGCAATGGATGAACATCATGTCTGGGGCTGGAACTGGTGCCGGAACACAGCTCAGAGAGAAAACAGAAAATGTAATTAGTTATTGAATAAAAGCACAGTGTCTATTAACAATCACAGATGCCATGTCAATCACTGATGCCATGTGTAGCATGAGACCCTGGCAGCATTAGCTATAGCAGTATAGCTAGAAGGAGGAGAACTGGTAGGTAACACAGCCAAAAGGGATCACATCAGACATCGGCAACTCCACGGGTGGCAGAAGACAGCAACCCAACGTCTCTGATCACCATAAGACTCTTTGACTATGAACCCCCAGCTTTGCCCTAAGGCAAGGATGCATGAGTCAAGATCAAGTCGACCGAAGCCCAGTTCAGCCAGATGGCCCACCCAACAATCCTAGCTAACGGACGAGGCAGGAAGGTCAGACATGACTCCAGACTCTGTCCCCAGTGACCCAAGCCATGCATCCCGGTCTGAATCTAGTCAAAAGCCTGTGCAAATAAGTATGTCGGTAGCCTAGTTTTAAAATTTTGGAGAGTGTCTGAGTCTCGAACGAAAGTGGGAAGTTTATTCCATAGTTGGGGGGCCATGTATGAGAAAGTCTTTCCCTCTGCTGTGACTTTTTTAATTCTAGGAACTAAAAGAAGTCCTGCACCCTGCGAACGAAGTAGACGAGTTGGATTGTAAAACTCTAAGAGTTCACTCAGATAATGTGGGGGCAGGCCATGTAGAGCTTTATAAGTTATAAGAAGTGTTTTGTAATCAATGCGGAATTTAACTGGTAACCAGTGTAGTGATGATAGACCAGGACTGATATGATAAAATTTTCTAGTTAGCACTCGGGCCGCTGCATTCTGAACTAATTGAAGTTTATTTATAGATTTACTGGAGCATCCAGTAAGTAAGGCGTTACAGTAATCCAACCTTGAGGTTATAAATGCATGAACCAGTTTCTCTGCATCATTAAAAGAGAAGATATTTCTAAGTTTAGCAATATTACGTAATTGAAAGAAAGCAATTTGAGTGATGCTGCTAATGTGCGCATCAAAGGAGAGATCTGAATCAAATGTGACACCTAAGTTTTTTACAGATGGACTGGGCAATACTTGACAGCGATGTAGATTTAGGATAGATGTAGCCAACCTGTCTCTCACAGCCTTGGGTCCCACTAATAGAACCTCAGTTTTATCTGAGTTAAGTAAGAGAAAATGTAATAACATCCAATCTTCTATATCCTTTACACAGTCCTCAGTTTTGTTGATTATAAGGCCGTCATTTTGTTTGGCCAATGTGTACAGCTGTGTATCATCTGCATAGCAGTGGAAACTAATGCCATGTTTACGAATAACTGAGCCTAGTGGCAGCATGTATAGAGAGAATAAAAGCGGGCCAAGCACTGACCACTGAGACACACCATACTTCACTTTTGAGAGCTTAGACCTTAGATTTTTTATGTGAACAAACTGGTACCGGTCGGTTAAGTAGGATTTAGACCAAGAAAGATGGCTCCGCAGATGGCTGCCTCTGTGAGAGTTCTCTATGTTTTGTGTTGGTTTTTGTTTGTTAATGTAACTTATTGTGCATCAAACATGGTCAATAGGAGCAAAGAACAGTTACTGACCTTCAGAGACAATGTTTCACCAACTTTTATTCTGGAGTTTTCTCAAAATCCTTCAGAGTTTTTAGAAATTCTCACAACTGGTGCGCTGCCTCTACTCAACCTAGCAAGAAAGCAGAGGAGAGGCAGACGAGCCGGAGCACTCGTAAAGATGAGGCGATGTGGACTCTGAACACCGTTACCGTCTTTGCTCCTCTCCAATCTGCAATCTCTGAATAACAAACTGGAAGAACTACTCCTGCTCCACCAAACTAACAGGGATTTTTTTAACGCATATTCGCTGTGCTTTACGGAGACCTGGCTTTTGGAGCTGACCAAGGATAGGGCGCTGCATCTCCCCGGCTTTCAGCTGCACCGAGCGGACAGAGATGCGGAGCTTAGCGGCAAAACAAGAGGAGGACCGTGCTTTTACATCAATGAACACTGGTGTAAAGACGCAACGGTACTGTTACAATCATGCACTCCTCATCTAGAATCACTTTTCATTAACTGTAGACCATTCTACTCTCCCAGAGAGTTTTCTTCATTCATTCTGGTCATTGTTTACATTCTGCCGGATGCGCGCATGAGAGATGCCGGAGAAACTACTGGCCGATCAGATAACGAAAGTAGACAGGGACAACCCGGACTCACTTCTCATCATCCTGGGAGACTTTAACAGCGGAAATCTTACGAAAGAAATTCCGAAATACAAACAACGTGTCAACCTGTGCCACGAGAGAAGGGAACATTTTGGATCATTGCTACACCTCTGTTAAAAATGCCTATCGCTCAGTCACACTTGCGGATCTTGGACATTCCGACCACAATCTCGTTCACCTCATTACCACATACAGGCAGAGACTCAAAACTAACAAGCCTGTCATTACAACAATGAAGAAGTGGACTAGTGAATACTACTGAAATGCTACAGGACTGCTTTGAATCCACAAACTGGTCTGTCTTCAAGGAGACGACGAACAGCTTGGATGAATATACAAATACTGTAGCATCATACATCAGTTTCTGTGAGGACAGCTGTATTTCTACTACAACACGGGTAAAATACAGCAACAACAAAGCATGGTTCTCGGCTGAACTCAGACAGCTTCGGAGGGAAAAGGAGGCAGCATTCAGGACTGGAGATAGTTCTCTACAAAGAGGCCAAATACAAGCTGGTGAAAGGTATCCAATCAGCAAAAAAAGGAATACTCAGAAAAACTGAAAAGCCAGATTGCTGCTAATGACCCAACTTCAGTCTGGAGAGGCCTCGAAGAGATCACTAACTACAAGGTGCGAAAGACCCCCCTTCTCCTGAATAACCGTCAACTCACCAACGACCTGAACGAGTTCTACTGCAGATTTGAATGCAATAAGGACAGTTCTCAGCCATTCTCAATTAATTCTTCACCCTCCTCCTCCCTGGCTCTCTCACCTCTGTCCCTGGCTCCTTTAATCATCAATGAGCGAGACGTTAACAGACTCTTTATAAAACAAAAGATGAGAAATGCTCCTGGGCCAAACAGAATCTCTCCATCCACCCTTAAGCACTGCAGCAATCAACTGGCGCCGACCTTCACTAACATTTTTAACAGATCATTAGAACTTTCATCTGTTCCTTCATGCTTCATCCTTCATCTATCACCATCTGGTTTGGTTCCTCAACATCACATGAACAGGCCAAACTCCAGCGTACAATCAGGACAGCAGAGAGGATCATTGGATGTAATCTACCAACGCTTCAGGACATTTACAACCGCAGAGTGCTGAGGCGTGCAGGCAAAATTACAGCAGACCCCTCTCATCCTGGACATCACCTTTTTCAGACTCTTCCATCTGGCAGAAGACTCTACAATAAAAACAAACACATCAAGACATGCCAACAGCTTTTTTCCCAGAGCTGTAAAACGTTTTTTTAACCAAAGTTGTTCTCTTGGGCAACTGTTGGTAAATAATGGTTAACAGTCAGTGTGCTGTCAGGCCTGTTAAATATGTTATATGTTACATGTCATACATGTGATATTATCTGTACTATTATGTGTATTGTTCGTACTACTATGTGGACTATTGTGTGTATTGTGTGTATCACCAAAACAAATTTCTCGTAAGTGTAGTATACCTGGCGAAATAAAGTGATTCTGATTCTGATTCCGATTCTGAAAGTGCTGATCTTGTAATACCTACAGTATTTTCTAGTCAGTTTAGTAAAACATCATGATCTATAGTGTCAAATGCTGCACTTAAATCTAACAGAACAAGAAAAGAAACAAATCCCTTATCTGAGGACATTAACAAGTCATTTAGTACCCTAATTAATGCTGTTTCCGTACTATGATGGGGCTTGAAGCCAGACTAAAATGTTTCATAAATACCATTCCTTTGGAGGTAATTGCAGAGCTGCTGATAGACGGCTTTTTCTAAGATTTTGGACAGAAACGGTAGATTTGAAATTGGTCACATATTTGGGCACATAACCAAAGGTAAGGGATGAATTTAAAATCACTAACAATGTCTCTATAATAATATGTATTACGTCTTTGAATAAACGTGTAGGAATTGGATCTAATAAACATGTTCATGACTTAGACGAGCTGATCAGTGCAAATAGTTCAGTATTAGTAATTGGGATAAAATATTCTAATCTTGATTTACAGCTAATTGAACGTTTTGAATTGAACAAATTGAATGTCTTCACTAATGCTGCATCTGGAATGTTGCTGAATAGTTTGTTGATGTGATGAGCACCAAGTTTTATGCCTAATGTTTTCTATCTTGTCATGAAATCATTACTGTTAAAATTACACAGAATGGGAGAATCCCTTCTGTAGGGTTTTTTGTTAATTTTGAGACTGTATTAAAGAGAAATCTTGGATTATTCTTATTTTTCTCTATGATCAAGGAGAAGTATGCAGCTTTAGCTTTAGTGAGGACATGCTTATACTCTGTCATGCTCTCTCCCTCCAAGCAATCTTAAACACCTCCAATTTACTATGTCTACACTTGTGCTCTAGATGCCATGTTCTTTGCTTTAAGGTACAAGTGTGGTCATTATACCATGGTGCTAGTCTTTTTTCCCTAATGCGTTTGATCCTAGCAGGAGCAATCGTGTCCAGGGTTGAGTGAAGCACAAATTCTAATTGGTCATTTACACACTCAAGATGATTGATCTCTTTAGGTGTATTAAATTTCAAATCTGGTAGGTTTTGTCACGACGGGTGCCTGGTGGCAAGCAGGAGACGTGCGCAGGTTCTAGAGTTATAACCATGATGGCGTTTATTCAATTGATAGTATACAAAACATAAAAGCTGCACCAAAACAAACCTTAATGAAAGCGGGCTTAACCGCCAAACGAACACACGTCAGCCTGTAGCTGGTAACCATAACAAAAGCAGGCTTAAACCACCGAACGAACATACAGTAGCCTATAGCTGGTAACCATGACAAAAGCGGGCTTTAACCGCCGAACGAATACACCTCAGCCTGTAGCTGGTAACCATAACTAGAGCGGGCTTAAACCGCCGAACGTCATGACATTCCAAAGGGAGCTTTCCCTCGATAAATCCTGCGCCGATGGGGAGCTGGGATGCCGTTTAAATAGACGTGCACACAGCTGCATATCGTTACGGTAATCGCCCCAGCTTCTCCTTCGGCGGCCTTGCAAACCGGGGGCGCTGCAAAGGTTCAAGTCCGGGTCGCCACTCGGCGGTCAGGAGGAGCATAACACCCATGTTCGAGGCGTACCGTGACATAGCCCCCCCCTAAGGGGCCCGAGACGGAGCCAGGGCCCCTTAAGAAAAAAGGCCCAACAGATCCCAATCGTCCTGTCTGGAGGCTTCCTCTCCGGGCGGAACCTCGGGGGAAATGTGGCAAACCAACAAGGTGCGGCAATCAAGGCTTCCGGAAGCCGGATGGCCCCCAACAGGGCCTCTGGAAGATGGGCAGAGTCGACGACGAGAGGCAGACGAGCAGAGTCGACGACGAGAGGCAGACGAGCAGAGTCGGCGACCGGGGTCTGGCGAGCGAGGAAGTCGATGACGAGAGGCTGCAGAGCGGAGTCGACGACGAGAGGCTGCAGAGCGGAGTCGACGACGAGAGGCTGCAGAGCGGAGTCGACGACGAGAGGCTGCAGAGCGGAGTCGACGACGAGAGGGGCGCTGCAAAGGTTCAAGTCCGGGTCGCCACCCGGCGGTCAGGAGGAGCATAACACCCATGTTCGAGGCATACAGTGACATAGCCCCCCCCCTAAGGGGCCCGAGACGGAGCCAGGGCCCCTTAAGAAAAAGGGCCCAACAGATCCCAATCATCCTGTCTGGAGGCTTCCTCTCCGGGCGGAATCTCGGGGGAAATGTGGCAAACCAACATGGTGCGGCAATCAAGGCTTCCGGAAGCCGGACGGCCCCAACAGGGCCTCTGGAAGACGGGCAGAGTCGACGACGAGAGGCAGACGGGCAGAGTCGACGACGAGAGGCAGATGAGCAGAGTCGATGACGAGAGGCAGACGAGCAGAGTCGGCGGCCGGGGTCTGGCGAGCAAGGAAGCCGATGACGACAGGCTGCAGAGCGGAGTCGACGACGACAGGCTGCCGAGTGGAGTCGACGACGTGTGGCTGACAAGCGGAGTCGACGACGCGTGGCTGACGAGCGGAGTCGACAATGTGTGCCTGACGAGCAGAGTCGACGACGTGTGGCTGACGAGCGGAGTCGTGGACGAGAGGCAGACGAGCAGAGTCGGCGACCGGGGTCTGGCGAGCGAGGAAGTCGACGACGAGAGGCTGCAGAGCGGAGTCGACGACGAGAGGCTGCAGAGTGGAGTCGACGACGAGAGGCTGCAAGGCGGAGTCGATGACGTGTCGCTGACGAGCGGAGTCGACGACGAGAGGCTGCAGAGCGGAGGTCGACGACGAGAGCTGCAGCGCGGAGTCGACGACGAGAGGCTGCAGAGCGGAGTCGACGACGAGTGGCTGACGAGCGGAGTCGACGACGAGTGGCTGACGAGCGGAGTCGACGACGAGTGGCTGACGAGCGGAGTCGACGACGTGATGCTTGACAGCAGAGTCGACGACGTGATGCTTGACAGCAGAGTCGACGACGTGATGCTTGACAGCAGAGTCGACGACGTGATGCTTGCCACAGAGTCGACGACGTGATGCTTGACAGCAGAGTCGACGACGTGATGCTTGACAGCAGAGTCGACGACGTGATGCTTGACAGCAGAGTCGACGACGTGATGCTTGACAGCAGAGTCGACGACGTGATGCTTGACAGCAGAGTCGACGACGTGATGCTTGACAGCAGAGTCGACCTCTGAACGGGTCTCCCTGTAGGGGACAGTCTCTGAACGGGTCTCCCTGGAGGGGACAGTCTCTGAACGGTTCTCCCTGGAGGCAGCCACTGGCACTGCCGACACCCTGGAGGCGGCCACTGGAACTGAAACAGAGAGGACGGGACCAGGCACGGATGTCCGTGGAACAGGACTGGGCCCGAATGTCCGTGGTGCAGGACTGGGCACGAGTGTCCGTGGTGCTGGTGTTGGCACCTCACCAGCAAGTTCCATCACACCATAATGAGATGCCATAGGCTCAACTACACAGCTAGTGCGGTCCGAATTACAAATCTGCACGACTTGAGGATTACACGCGGAACCAGAGCGGCCTGAATCATGACTATCCACAGCAGGAGGTTAGTGTGGTCTGAATCATGAACACCCACCACTAGAGGCTCGGATACGGAACTAGTGTGGGTGGAGTTACGATTATCCACAACTAGAGGACCAAATACGGAACTAGTGGGGTCCGAAACACCTTTATGCACCACTAGAGGTATAGGCACAGAACTAGTGTGGCCAGAATCACGAACATCCACCACTAGAGGCTCAAATACGGAACTAGTGTGGTTTACACCTGGACTTACACGTGCTCGCCTACGCTTGACTAGTGTGGTCCGGCTGCTGGCAAGCTGGGGATCCAGCACACAACCAGCCAAAGCAGACCGGACAGGGCGGGTGACAAACTCCGGTTTGGAGGTCTTACTAAGACCGAACTGGTCCCACAGCTCGCTAATGAGCTGGTCATAAGACCCTTGGAAAAACCGGGACCAGTTGGTCACTGCCCAGTCAAGAGCCTTGCCTGTGAGATGCCATTGTACAAACACCACACGTTCCTCGTCTGTATAATGTGGGTACTGGCGCAAATAGACCGAGCACTGCCGAAAAAACTCACCACACTGACGGTGATCACCGTCAAATTTTTTCGGCAGCTCGGTCCTCACAGGCAAAACCAGGGCAGCGCAATAATCTGCCGTCTCCATAGTTAGGCGGGGATTTCTGTCACGACAGGTGCCTGGTGGCAAGCAGGAGACGTGCGCAGGTTCTACAGTTATAACCATGATGGCGTTTATTCAATTGATAGTATACAAAACAAAAGCTGCACCAAAACAAACCTTAATGAAAGCGGGCTTAACCGCCAAACGAAAACACATCAGCCTGTAGCTGGTAACCATAACAAAAGCAGGCTTAAACCACCGAACGAACATACAGTAGCCTATAGCTGGTAACCATGACAAAAGCGGGCTTTAACCGCCGAACGAACACACCTCAGCCTGTAGCCGGTAACCATAACTAGAGCGGGCTTAAACCGCCGAACGAACATACATCAGCCTTCAGCTGGTAACCATAACACAAGCGGGCTTAAACCACCGAACGAACACATACCGTCATGACATTCCAAAGGGAGCTTTCCCTCGATAAATCCCCGCGCCGATGGGGAGCTGGGACGCCGTTTAAATAGACGTGCACACAGCTGCATATCGTTACGGTAATCGCCCCAGCTTCTCCTTCGGCAGCCTTGCAAACCGGGGGGCGCTGCAAAGGTTCAAGTCCGGGTCGCCACCCGGCGGTCAGGAGGAGCATAACACCCATGTTCGAGGCGTACCGTGACAGGTTTTTAATAAACGCAGCTGGAGTAGCAGATGTGATAGTGCGTATGGTGTGATAACGAGGCAGAAGGATTTTATTTATTAGAGATAACTCAACTACTAAAAGACAGTGTTCTGAAATCAAATCACTTTGCGGTTATCTATATTGATACCAAATGTTAATATTAGATCTAAAGTATGATTACAGCGGGTGGGTTGGTCCCATCACATTCTGAGTGATACCCATGAATTCTAAAATGGACTCGAAAGCAATTTTACGTGGATCCTGTTCATGGTCTAAGTGAATATTGAAATCACTTACAATTAAAGCCTTATCTGTTGACAGTAGTAAGCAGGAAAGAAACTTAGCAAATTCCTAAAGAAATTCTGAATAGGGACCAGGAGGGTGGTAAATAGTGATAAGCTCAGGCATGGAGCTTAATTGCGCAGATGCAGAGCTTACGGACGTGGCGAGATCTTGTACGAGGCTAGGCAGTGCTATATGCTAAGGCATGGAGCTTAATTGTTCAGATGCGGAGCTTACGGGCGTTTTTGATCTCTTGTACGAGGCTAGGTGGTGCTACATGCTCACGCAAGGAGCTTAATTGTTCAGATGCGGAGCTTACGGGTGCGGCGTGCTCTTGTACGGGGTTAGGCAGTGCTATATGCTCAGGCATGGAGCTTAATTGGTCAGATGCGGAGCTTACGGGTGTGGCGATCTCTTGTACGAGACTAGGCGGCGCTAAATGCTCAGGCATGGAGGTTAGTTGCTTGGCTGCACCGTTTACGGGCGCAGCAAGCTCTTGTATGGTGCTAGGCGGTACTAAATGCTCATAAATGGAGCTTAATTGCTCAGATGTGAAGCTCAAGGGTGCAGCAAGCTCTGGTACAGGGCTAGGCAGTCCTTAATGCTTAGCCATAGAGCTTAATTGCTCAGATGCGGAGCTTACGGGCGTGGTGAGCTCTTGTATGAGGCTAGGCAGTGCTAAATGCTCAGCCATGGAGCTTAATTGCTCAGATGTGGAGCTTACGGGTGTGGCGAGCTCTTGTACATGGGTTAGGCGGCGATTAAAAAAAAGCCATGGAGTTTATTTGCTCAGATGGGGAGCTTACGGGCATGTCGAGCTCTTGTACAAGGCTAGGCGGCACTAAATGCTTAGGCATGGAGCTTAATTGCTCAGATGCTGAGCTTACTGGTGCGGCAAGCTCTTGTACGGGGCTAGGCGGTGCAAAATGCTCAGGCATGGAGGTTAATTGCTCAGATGCGGAGCTTACGGGCATGGCGAGCCCAGGTTTAGAGCCAGGCGGCACCAAGCGCTCAAGCATGGAGCTCAGATGCGGTGCTAATGGGTGCGGCAAACTCAGGCACAGAACTGAGTAGCGTCAGCTGTTTGAATACAGTGCTAGCGTGCTCAGATACAGCGTTAATGAGCACAACGTGCTCAAGTGCAGTGCCGGGGGCGCAGTAGTACACAACTACTTCACAACTTTGAAATATTAGCTACTTTCCTGAAAATACCCATAGTATATACAGTTACTGCAGTAATTAAGTGTTCCAATCTACTGGAACAAACCTGCCTTAACCCTATGTGACAAACCTGCCTTAAACCCTATGCTGCTAAATTTTATGATAGCTGTTTTCAAGCAATTTGCACTATTACAATAAAACACTGGTTATTTTAGGTTTTACATGTAGCACAATGATCATTCAGGGCTTAAATTGAAGTAAACACTTGGGCCAACATATTTCTTCACCTCCAGGCTTCTAAGTCCAGGCATCATGTAAGTTCCATTTGGGAAGATTAAATACAGAAAAAACAAAAAAACACCTTTTATTTTTGGGGTTTATAATGTGTGTGTGGATGCTGGTGAGTGAACATTATCCATGCTGTAAATTTTATAGTTCACCAGGGACTTGTAAAGCTAAATCCAAAATTTGGAACAGATACAACTAGAAAGTGCAGTTCCTGCAGAAACTGCGAGTGTGTTGCGGCGATGCATCCCCCTGCGACGTGCATCATGGGCCGAGCATGTAGGTCGAAAGCCATCTGTAGTCATTGTAGTCACCTCAGGGTGCACATGGGACCAAGCCTGCTGAACTACAAAATGTTGGGTCTAAAAGATATGACCTTCCAAAGGCCCCAGTGACCTGTCGGGGACCACAGGGACAACAAAAGCATGACATGTTACGTCAGATTGCAACAGGCACTAAGCCTGCCAAATTTTGTGGCCGAAGGTCGATAAATGACTGAGTCATTGGCATGCCAGGGGCCCCAGTGAACTGCTTGGGTCGACAGGGTCCCCATGGGCATCACATTTCACCTCAGATAGCACCCAGGATCAAGCCTGCCAAATTGGTGGTCATAAATCAACAACTGACTGAGTTACGGTGATTGACCCGCTAAGGGCCCCAGTGATTTGCCCGGGTCCACAGGGGCCCCATGGCCATCACATGTCACCTCAGATAGCACGCAGGACCAAGTCTGCTGAATTTTGTGGCCGTAGATTGAAAACTGACCGAGTTACGGTCATTGGCCCGCCAGGGGCCCCACTGCCCATTCAGGGTTCTCTGTGGCCTTATGGGCGTCACATGTCACCTCAGATTGCATCCAGGACTAAGCCTGCTAAATGTTGTGGCCATAAGTCAATAATTGACTGAGTTATAATCATTGTCCCGCCAGGGGCCCCAGTGCCCAGCCCGGGTCCTCATGGGCTCCATGGGCATCACATGTTACCTCAGATTGCACCTGGGACCAAGCCTGCTGAATTTTGTGGCCGTAGGCCGAAAACTGTCAGAGTTACGGTCATTGGCCTGCCAGGGGCCCCAGTGCCCAGCCGGGGTTCTCTGGGGCCTTTTGGGCATCACATGTCACCTCAGATTGCACCTGGGACCAAGCATGCTGAATTTTGTGGCAATAGGCCTAAAACTGACTGAGTTGCGGTCATTGGCCCGCAAGGGGCCCCAGTACCCAGTCGGGGTCCACATGGGTCCCATGGGCATCACATGTCACCTCAGATTGCACTCGGGACCAAGCCTGACGAAATTCGGGGTCATAAAGCAATAACTGACTGAGTTACAGTCATTTTCCCACCAGGGGCCCCAGTGCCCTGCCGGGGTCCACAGGGGCCCCATGGGCATCACATGTCACCTCAGATTGCACCCGTGATTAACCTTGTCAAATTTCGTGTCCGTAGGTCGAAAACTGACTGAGTTGCGGTCATTGGCCTGCCAGCGGCCCCAGTGCCCAGCCGGGGTCCACAGGGGCCACAGGGGCATGACATGTCACCTCAGATTTCACCTGGGACCAAGCCTGCCAAATTTTGTGCCCGTAGCTCAAAAACTGACAGAGGTACGGTCATAGGCCTGCCAGGGGCCCCACTGCCCATTCAGGGTTTATTGGGGCCTTATGGGCATCACACGTCACCTCAGATTGCACCCAGGACTAAGCCTGCTGAATGTTGTGGCCATAAGTCAATAATTGACTGAGTTACGGTCATTGTCCCGCCAGGGGCCACAGTGCCCAGCCGGGGTCCTCATGGGCCTTTTGGGCATCACATGTTACCTCAGATTGCAGCTGGGACCAAGCCTGCTGAATTTTTGTGGCCGTAGGTCGAAAACTGTCAGATTACGGTCATTGGCCCGCTAGGGGCCCCACTTGCCCATTCGGGGTTCTCAGGGGGCCTTATGGGTGTCACACGTCACCTCAGATTGCACCCAGGACTAAGCCTGCTGAATGTTTGTGGCCATAAGTCAATAATTGACTGAGTTTATGGTCATTGTCCCGCCAGGGGCCACAGTGCCCAGCCGGGGTCCTCATGGGCCTTTTGGGCATCACATGTTACCTCAGATTGCAGCTGGGACCAAGCCTGCTGACTTTTGTGGCCGTAGGTCGAAAACTGTCAGAGTTATGGTCATTGGCCTGCCAGGGCCCCAGTGCCCAGCCGGGGTTCTCTGGGGCCTTTTGGGCATCACATGTCACCTCAGATTGCACCTGGGACCAAGCCTGCTGAATTTTGTGGCAATAGGTCTAAAACTGACTGAGTTTCAGTCATTGGCCCGTCAGGGGCCCCAGTACCCAGTCGGGGACCACAGGGGTCCCATGGGCATCACATGTCACCTCAGATGGCACCTGGGACCAAGCCTGATGAATTTCGTGGTCAAAAATCAATAACTGACTGAGTTACAGTCATTTTCCCACCAGGGGCCCTAGTGCCCAGCCGGGGGGGTTCTCTGGGTTCTTTTTGGGCATCACATGTCACCTCAGATTGCACCTGGGGACGAAGCCTGACAAATTTTGTGACCATAGGTCGTAAACTGACTGAGTTATGGTTATTGGCCCCACTAGGGGCCCCAGTGCCCAGCCGGGGTCCACAGGGGCCTTATGGGCATCACACGTCACCTCAGATTACACCCAAGACCAGGTCTGCTGAATGATGTGGCCATAGGTCAATAACTGACTGAGTTACAGTCATTGGCCCAGTCGGGGTCCTCACGGACCCCATGGGCATCACATCTCACCTCAGATTGCACCCGTGATTAACCCTGCCAAATTTCGTGTCCGTAGGTCGACAACTGACTGAGTTGCGGTCATTGGCCCTTCCAGGGGCCCCAGTGCCCAGCCGGGTCCACAGGGGCCCCATGGGCATCACATGTCAGCTCAGATTGCAGCTGGGACCAAGCCTGCTGAATTTTGTGGCCGTAGGTCGAAAACTGTCAGAGTTACGTTCATTGGCCCGCCAGCAGCCCCAGTGCCCAGCCGGGGTCCACAGGGGCCCCATGGGCATCACATTTCACCTTAGATGTCAACTGGGACCAAGCCTGTCAAATTTTGTGGCCGTAGGTTGAAAACTGACCAAGGTACAATCATAGGCCCGCCAGGGGACCCATTGCCCAGCCGGGGTTCTCTTGGGCCTTATGGGCATCACACGTCACCTCAGATTACACCCAGGACCAAGCCTGCTGAATGATGTGGCCATAGGTCAATAACTGACTGAGTTACAGTCATTAGCCCGCCAGGGGTCCCAGTGCCCAGTCGGGGTCCTCATGGACCCCATGGGCATCACATGTCATTTCAGATTGCATCCGTTATTAAAACTTGCCAAATTTCATTGCCGTAGATCGAAAAACTGACTGAGTTGCGGTCATTGGCCCTCAAGGGGCCCCAGTACCCAGTCGGGGTCCACAGGGGTCCCATGGGCATCACACGTCACCTCAGATTGCACCCGGGACCAAGCCTGCCAAAATTTCATGGCTGTAGGGGCGAAAACTGTCCTGCCAGGTACCTCTGTGCCCTCTGTGTTTACTATGCAAACAATGTCAGTGTCAGAAGAGCTGATCAAGCCATTCTGTGTGAATGGCAGCTGCTCTGTGTGTGGGCGTGGCCTGCATGTGCGCGTGTGGTGTGTGTGAGAGAGAGACAGAGGGAGAGACAATGACAGTTACATTTCAAATCTACACAGCCATATGTTTCATGTAAAATCTGTGTGTCAGATCTCTCAATCAAACAGTCATAACTCCAAAAATAATTAACCGATCGCTTTTCTGTAAAGCTTGTGTGGGAGAGGACCCCTTGCTGATCGCTATGAACTGTGTGGATTGAGTTATGACAAGTTAAAAACACATGAAAATTTAGAAAAAGACAAATCAGAGTTGAAGCAATTATAATGGGGGTCAATGGAAGGAAAATCAATACCTAGTCCCGATCAAACCGTCATAACTCGAAAAATAATTTGTTGAACGATGAGATACTTTGATGTGTCATTAAGGGGAATTATCTCTACCATTTGAAGTTTAAATGGAGTTTCTAGATGAAAGTAATTGTCATGTAATGCGATTTACATAAGACCTGTCTGGCCCTTTAAGAGTGTAGAAGGGAGCTAGTGTGTAGTGAACAATCGTGAATTGACCGTTTCCGGCTGTACCGGCCATGTTTTACTCTGCGCTCGTATGGATTACAAGTGATGTTTATCCCGACTTAAAGGTTTGGACTGTTTAATTAATTACAATATTTTACAGTAATGATCAAGCCTTCATATTAAACATATTGATGCAAATGTACATTCAAAAAATCCGTCTTTCATCGCGATGTGCTCTCCGTGTGTGGGCGTGGCCTGCGTGTGTGTTTGAAGCGAGCCCCTTGTGTGCTGTGCCTTCTTTCATGTGAGAGCTGTCAAACAAACGGTCATAACTGGAGAGGTAATTTGTTTAACGACGAGATATTTGGATGTGTGATGAAAGGGAAGTATGGCTACCATTTGAAATTTAAATGGAGTTTGTAGGTGAAAGTATAATGATTTTACACACGTTTGTTCCGCGACAAGACTGAGTGAAAGTACCTGTTTCAAGCGGTTTTGGACCTCTCAAAGAAATGGTCATAACTCGAAAAATATGTAACCAATCAATTATCTGAAAGTTTGTTTGAGAGAGGACCCCTTGCTGATCGCTGAAAGATGATTTGGATTGACGAAAAAGCCTCAAAGTTATGACAGGTTAAACACAAATGAAACTTTGAAAAAACGCTCCTCGCCGTTCCGAAATTTAACATGGCTGTGAATAAGGGAAGTTTGAGTCCCTAGTCTCGAACAAATCGTGATAACTGCAAAAGTAATTTGTTTGGCGATGCCATCTTTTGATGAGTTATGAAGGGGAAGTATCTCTACCATTTGCAGTTTAAATGGAGTTTCTAGGTGAAAGTGTCAGGATTTTAGAGACATTTGTTCATTGAAAAAGTGAAGTAATCGATTTTCCCTGAAATCTAGAGTGCACACTCTAGCTTCTGCCCTATTCCATGAATGGAGTGATTTTTAAAGAGTGATAGAAAGTGTTCAAAGAGAGCAATCTGTGCGAAACTTGAGAAGAGGGGTCATGGTGAACCCAGGTCCGACCATGCCGAGTTTGGTGTTTGTAGCTCCAAAATTGACAGAGTTAGGGCAGTTTTTAAAAAAATCCCATGCAAGTGAATGGGACTTTTTTTCGCACAATTGCGAGAGTAGCGTGCGAATGCAACAACATTTCTCTAAGCTATCGACAAGCACACTTCTCCTGAACATGCCGGACGTTTTGGTGTTTGTCCCGTGTCGATATCTCGAAAACTGTAGGAGGAGATACGAACTGAAAATCAGGTGAAGTAATAAAAATAACTAGAAAGTGCAGTTCCTACAGAAACTGCGAGTGTGTTGCGGTGGTGCGTTACCCTGTGACGTGCATCAGGGACCGAGTATGTAGTTCGAAAGCTGACTGTAGTCATTGTAGTCACCTCAGGGTATGACATGTTACCTCAGATTGCACCTGGGACCAAGCCTGCCAAATTTCGTGGTCATAAATCAATAACTGACTGAGTCACGGTCATTGCCCTGCCGGAGTCCACAGGGGCCCCATGGACATCACATGTCACCTCAGATTTCACCCAGGACCAAGCTTGCCTAATTTTATGGCCGTAGGACGAAAACTGACTGAGTTACAGTCCCAGCCGGGGGCCACAAGGACCCCATGGGCATCACATGTCACCTCAGATTTCACCCTGAACCAAGCGTGCCAAATTTCGTGTCCGTAGTCGATAACTGACTGAGTTACGTTTATTGGCCCACCAGCGGCCCCAGTGCCCAGCTGGGGTCCACAGGGGCCCCATGGGCATCACATTTCACCTCCGATTTCACCCGGGACCAAGCCTGCCAAATTTTGTGGCCGTAGGTCGAATACTGACCGAGTTACGGTCATAGGCCTGCCAGGGGACCCAGTGCCCAGTCGGGGTCCTCATGGACCCCATGGGCATGACATGTCACCTCAAATTGCACCCGGGACCACGCCTGCCAAATTTCATGGCTGTAGGGCGAAAACTGTCCTGCCAGGTACCTCTGTGCCCTCTGTGTTACTATGCAAACAATGTGTCAGAAGAGCTGATCCAAGCCATTCTGTGTGAATGACAGCTGCTCTGTGTATGGGCGTGGCCTGCATGTGCGTGTGTGTGTGAGAGAGACAATGACAGTTACATTTAAAATCTAAACAGCCATATGTTTCATGTAAAATCTCAGTTGCAGACCTCTCAAACAAACGGTCATAACTCCAAAAATAATTAACCAATCGCTTTTCTGTAAAGCTTGTGTGGGAGAGGACCCCTTGATGATCGCTATGATAAAAAACTGTGTGGATTGATGAGAAATTGTCAGATTTATGACAAGTTAAAAACACATGAAAATTTAGAAAAAGACAAATCAGAGTTGATGCAATTATAATGGGAGGAAAATCAATACCTAGTCCCGAACAAACCGTCATAACTGGAAAAATAATTTGTTGAACGATGAGATACTTTGATGTGTCATTAAGGGGAAGTATCTCTACCATTTGAAGTTTAAATGGAGTTTCTAGATGAAATTAATTGTCTTGTAATGCGATTTACATAAGAGCTGTCTGGCCCTTTAAGAGTGCAGAAGGGAGCTAGTGTGTAGTGAACAATAGTGAACTGACCGTTTCCGGCTGTGCCAGCCATGTTTTACTCTGTGCTCGTGTATATTACAAGTGATGTTTATCCCAACTTAAAGGTTTGGACTGTTTAATTAATTACAATATTTTACAGTAATGATGAAGCCTTCGTATTAAACATATTCATGCAAATCTAACTTCAAAGAATCCGTTTTTCATCACATGTTCTCTCCATGTGTGGGCGTGGCCTGCGTGTGTGTTTGAATCGAATGGCACAGAGCCCCATCTCTGGTCTGCCTCTTTCATTTCAGAGGTGTCAAACAAACGCTCATAACTGGAGAAGTAATTTGTTGAACGATGAGATATTTGGAGGTGTCATGAAAGGGAAGTATGTCTACCATTTGAAATTGAAATGGAGTTTCTAGGTGAAAGTATAATGATTTTACACACGTTTGTTCTGCGACAACAGTGACAGAAAGAGCGTTGAGAGTGACTTTCGACCGATTTTGCACCTCTCAAACAAACGGTCATAACTCAAAAAATATTCAATGAATGGAGTGATTATTAAAGAGTGATAGAAAGTGATCAAAGAGTGATATCTGTCCGAAACCGTCATAACTGGAAAAATAATTTGTTGATTGACGAGATATTTGGATGTGTCATGAAGGGGAAGTATCTCTACCATTTGAAGTTTAAATGGAGTTTCTAGATGAAAGTATAATGATTTTAGACACGTTTGTTCAGTGAAAAAGTGAATTAACAAAAATCCCTAAAATCACAGTTTCAAGCGATTTTGGACCTGTCAAAGAAATGATCGTAACTCGAAAAATATTTAAGCAATCATTTATCTGAAAAGTTTGTTTGAGAGAGGACACCTTGCTGATCGCTATGATATAAGATGATGTGGATTGACGAAAAGCCTAAAAGTTATGACAGGTTGAACACAAATGAAACTTTGGAAAAAGCGTCCCCGGAGTTTCAAAAATTAACATGGCTGTCAATGAGGGAAGTTTTAGTCACTAGTCCGGAACAAATCATCATAACTCGAAAAATAATTTGTTTAGCGATGAAATCTTTTGATGAATTATGAAGGGGAAGTATCTCTACCATTTGCAGTTTAAATGGAGTTTCTAGGTGAAAGTATCAGGATTTTAGAGAAGTTTGTTCAGTGAAAAAGTGAATTAATCGATTTTCCCAGAAATCTAGAGTGCACACTCTAGCTTCTGCCCTATTCAATGAATGGAGTGATTTTTAAAGAGTGATAGAAATTGATCAAAGAGTGATATCTGTCCGAAACTTGAGATGATGGTCTCGGAGAACCCAGGTCCGGTCATGCCGAGTTTGGTGTTTGTAGCTGAAAAATTGACCGAGTTACGGCAGTTTTTTAAAAAGTCCCATTCAAGTGAATGGTACGTTTTTTCGCACAAATGCGAGTGTAGCGTGCGAATGCAACAACATTTCTCTTAGCTATGAACAAGCACACTTCTCCCAATCATGCCGGACGTTTTGGTGTTTGTCCCATGTCGATATCTCGAAAACTGTAGGAGGAGATACGAACCGAAAATCAGGTGAAATAATAAAAATAATAATTGACTTAAATAAAAATAACAATGACTTACGGTCATTGGCCCACCAGGGGCCCAAGTGTCCTGCTGGGGTCCACAGGGGCCCGATGGGCATCACATGTCATGTCAGATTTCTCGTTGGACGAAGCCTGGCAAATTTTGTGGCCATAGCTTGAAAACTAACTGAGTTACGGTCATTGGCCCGCTAGGGGCCCCAGTGCCCAGCCGGGGTCCACATTGGCCCCATGGGCATCACATGTCACCTCAGATTTGACCCTACACCAACCCTGCCAAGTTTTGTGGCCATAGTTTGAAAACCGACTGAGTTACGGTCATTGGCCC
>JAJAGP010005167.1:0-36777 GCA_025084515.1 Ancistrus triradiatus
GAAGTATATACTACAATTTGGTTAAGCCTCTCTTTGTGTCAGAGTGCATATCTCTCACCGACGTCACACTCTCCAGGGACAGGTGTGAATGTAGCGATACGCTATCAGAAGCTGACGGAATCGCAATCTGTTGTGTTTTAACAAAAATGTAAATGTTAAAAAGCCTTGATTTAAATCTGTACTAACTCCCATCCAAACAGTATAATAGGAACAGGATGATCTTACAGGCAGGCAGCACTTCTGTGAATGCGGGCTGCTCATTAGGCAGCTCTTCCTCGCAGTGCATACTGCCTGAGAATGTGGGAGTATACTACAAAATAAAAGAAATAATTCAGTTAATTTAGGATTTAAAGTAAAATGATGTTGTAAAAAAAACAGCCAAAAGGAAAGAAAGGCATAGTCAATTATGGGATACTTACCTTCCCAAACTTTTTCGTTAGTTAATTAATTATTTAACAAAACAATCTACAATATATAAGCACAGAGCTAAAGCAACAAAACAACCTCCTCGAGTGTCTGAAGTGAACTGATGAGTTTTGCTAATGCACCTGCAAATGAACGATCCAGTTCTCTAAGTAACGTTCCACATCTGTGATGTCACAATACCTCAGCACAGGAGCACATTTGGAAAGACGATGCATGCATAGGTGACAACAGAGACTAAGGAGGCCTTCACACACACACACACACATACTGAACCTTCTTTCTGTCATCACCCATTATAGTTTGTTATTAAATTATTGTTATTATTAATAAAGCATTAAAAGACAGCATAAGAGGTTTAACCCAAACTCGCATTCAGAAAGTAACACAGGTACAAATGTACACAATGTACTAGTGTTGTAGCCAAGACCAAGACATTTATTAGTCAAGTCCGAATCAAGGCCAAGACTGGAAGTGGCAAAGACCAGATTAAGATTTTTTCTTCCATCGTGCAACAATAAATTGGAAAAGAAAAGAGATATATTATTAACCAACATTATATTTAACTAGATCTGTATCTGCAATGAACTACAACAGCGCCTGTACCAATGTGGGTTTGTTTCCCAATACTTTTGGCCACACATGGATGTGTGTCCCAATACTTTTGGCTACACGAGAATTTGTGTCCCAACACTTCTGGGAACACGTGGGTTTATGTCCCAATTCTTTTGGCCAGATGTGAATTTGTGTCCCAATAGTTTTGGCCACACATGGGTTTGTGTCCCAATCATTTTATATTTGTGTATATGTATGTATTATGTTAATCAATGTTTGTCAATCCTGGTTCTGTAGTCCCACCGCTCTGCATTTTTTTAGTGTTTTCCCTGCTCCCAACACACCTGATCTAATTAGTAAGCTCATTAACAAGCCAATTACTGAGTTAAGGTGGGTGTGTTTAAACAAGTCGGGCACTAAAATGTGCAGAGCGGGGGGGCTCCAGAACCAGGATTGACAAAGGAGGGAGTGCTGAACCTGCACAGCTGCTCTGAGTCCGTGAAAATTTGTCGGTTGAAATTACAAAATTTGTCAGTTGAAATGTCTATCTGAACATTCCGTCAGTGCATTTCTATGGGAGGTTTTTTATTTTTAAACTTAAATGTATTAAAAATGATCAATTGGTTTGTCTCCAAAAATTGATAGCACACCACACAGCGTGATAATCTACGTACCGGTGTTTGAACCATGTCTGTACTTTAATCGGTTTGGGCTGCATTAATCGCTGAAATGTGGGAAACAAGAAGAAACAGGAGAACAATAATTAACATAATTATAGATAACAAAATAACAATTATATATTTTGTAAAATATATGTAATATGTAATTAGATAGTTTATTATTATAATCTTAGTCAAACTAAGGCAATTGCACTTTTGGAAACAAATGATGGTGATGATTCTGTTTCCCTTCTTCAGGAAACCAGCACGTAAAGTCGACTGGCTATAGCCAACAGCATCCATTCTACCCATTTTTATTATTAAATGAGAAAACATAATAATGTGGTGGAAAAACTGCAAATGTGGAAGAACAGAGTCACTCAGACACAGGTGCTGGAACGAAGTAATAAACAGTTGTATTGTCTGTGCAGAGATCAACCCAAATACAATGATGCCTGAGCAGTTGTATATGAGCAGCATCCTTTTTTCCTTGATTAGGACAGTTCTCTGCAATGTGTCCCATCCGCTGATAAACATAACACTTGTAGGTCGAATAGTCTCTCTATATTGTTGTTCCACGTTCTCTACCATGTCCTCTGCCGTCGCCCCTGTTTCGTTCCATGCTTTGTTTCATGGCTTCCAGTATGGCACACTGGAGTTAATACTGATCTTTCTCTCGTTTCTGCGTTTTCTTCTTCAATTTCTCTGCCAGTCTCTTTTCAACATGCACTGCAAAAGCATAAACAGTCTGTAATCTGCCTGTGTCTCGACAGAAACAATGAACAGTAAAAATTTCTTTCACAAGGTTACTGGCTGGATGCAAGTAGAAATCTGATTATTGCCTGAGTCATGTAACCCCGGAGGTTTCCCATTATCTGATTACTAAAGTATACTCCTTGATTGGATTACTGACAAAATCTCATTTCCTACAGGTATTAGATTATTAAGTGCATGTATATAGCACTCAGTGGATTTTTCAACCCTGCTCACAGCTTTCCACAATTTGTTTCACAAGAGTTCGCCAATTTGATTTTTTAATTCTGAAAGATTTTTGTTTTTTTCCTGAGGTGGTAAACAATGCAAAAACAGTGCATGGATTTTAATGAAAAAACTTTAGTCCCCCTGCACTGAAAATAACAGAGGTTTAAAATGACCAGTCGTTGGTACCAGTCTTATGCAACTTGCTGTATATAAGATTGGGGAAGTTTTTCCCAACTAGATGACACGGAATGAAGTCACTTAGAATGAGTGACGAAACGGTTTCTCCACAAAAATCTATGGTCCAGATGAACAGATCCAACCTCTTGGATTTTCTTAACCTGGATCATGAGCATGCATCAAGATGGTGTAGACATTATTAGCTAAGGGGCTGGCTGTTTGGACAGATGGACGGACCAAACAGCGAGACTGCTACTATGTAACCCTGTGTGAGGCACATGCAATCTCCAAGCAACTAGGGAACATTAAGCCCCTCAGTGATTTTACCTCGCAGTATTCCCAACCAATGCATTTGGCAGGCTTCACACATACACACGCCTGCATGTGTGGTTTCTTGATGTTTAAGCAAAGATGGTTTTCTTTTTCAAAGAGAAATATCTTGAAATCTTAAAGAATTTGCTATCCCAGGAAATAAGGGACTAGTGCTTGAGGTCTGAGTTTATCCCAGAAATCATTTTGCTATTACAAGTAATGCAATTGCTACGTTTAGGTCCGTGATGAGAGTAGTTTTTTTTTTTTTTTTTTTAAATAGTAGGCTTTGCATACATCTGGGGTAAAATAAAGGTAAAATATGAGCATACCCTACAGCATGCCACGTGTTTGAGTTTTTATGTTACCCTCTAGTAGCTGTGGATAATGTGGAAGATTTTACAGCCAAGCATGCTAGGCAGATCATATCTATGAATGTGTAGCACCTATGGCAAAAGTCTTAGGGTAGGAGGCCAACATTAGAGTTTGTTGTTTTAGCAATGGTTTGTAATGACCATATATCAATTTCTAAGTCTCTTTTTTTAGTACAACCAGAAAATACCGGAAATTTGTGTATGCATTGTTACAAACTGAAAAATAAAAATAAAAAGAAAAGAAAAAACATAAAACCTTACATTTGACCATATAGCAGCAACTGGCATCCTCCATCAGGATGCCTGGCAAATCATTTGACAGTCCTAAGAAAACTCCTCTTTGATCAGGAAGGGGTCTTTTTGGAATGGTGGCAGCCAAGAACCTACATTTTCGGGAGGTCACACTACAGTTTTTTTTTTTTTTGGCCAGAACAAAAGCCATTTTGTTCTGATTTTTTTTTCCAATGTTGTGTACATGTTTCATGTTTGTATCCATCAATAAAGACACTGAGAGATAATTATATAGGATATGTTCATTATACCATTACTAAAAACAACAAATCTAATGGTGACCTAAACTTTTGCACTGGATTGTATTTCAGTGATTGCCAGTATGAGCAGTTTGACTAGTTCTTCAATAAAAGGTATGTAATTATTTTTTTTCTGAAAATATTGCTCCATATTAACAGATGAAACAATTCATAGGAAGCCGGATTTTGCTCGGGTAGTTATATAAAGTTGACGTATTATATCCCCACTCCAGTGGTCCACTGCAGGTTCCTAGAGCGGGCCACAAATTAGACCCATTTTTTTCTACAGCCTTACACTAGTATTCTCTGCTTTTTTCCACAGCCCGCTGGCTTTTTTTGCCAGGAAAGTTCTAGCCCATGGTCCAATCTGATATCCCGCTTAATGACAATGAATGCCAACTTGATACCGTGATCCGTGTTAATACTAATGCTTAAGAAAAAAGAAGGCATGTACAAATATTCAATAGAAATCTTTTTTTTTATGCCACGTCTGCTGTTTATATCTGCTGACTGTCGAGTTTTATTTCTGAACAGGCATCTCCTAGTTGACAGGGGGAAGGTGGAGGTTTCAAAGCATTACACATGCAGGCCCCTCCCAGGCCCGACTGTGGTTGTGAGCAGGACAAAGGAGATGAATGCTTAGTTGAGGCCCCTGAGGTGGAGGAGTGTGAGACGGGAGAATCCACACAACAGGCCTCCTTTATTAGTCCCCACACATTCAGATAAAAAGAGCACTAATTACCCTGAGGATGGTACTGGCTATACAGGCAGACGCAGAGCAAGAATATTACTCTATTACATACTAGAGGTTACGATGACATTATCATAAAATGTACTTAATTTTAGACCTAGTGGTAAAAAAACCCTAGTGCATTAAAATTAACACCATTACAAGTATTGCCGCAGCTAAGGGAAGAGGGAAAAACCTAGTGTTGACTCAATGTGTTGCACAAATGACAGCAGTAGGTGTTATCCAAATAGTCCTTTATCTTTTGGGTTACATCTTGTTTTGATGGCAACTGACTTTACCTCATGCTCCTCCTTGTTGCATTCCAGCGAAGTTTTATCTCCACAAGAGGCAGAACTTTTCATAATCTCTAGGAGACCACTGGTGCATGGGTGGCTATGGCTTTGTTGGAATTTACGCCAGATCTGTCAGAAAAACATTTTGATCTTGACACGGTGACTTACTAGTTACCTACCTAACATCACCAATATAATAAATTGTCCTAGAATAAAAAAGTCCTAGAAAGTAGCATCACGCAGGGGCTTCCCCTACCTTTCAGATTTTTTTGCTTTGGGTCGTGTTGAAAAGCAATCCAGTGAGACCTCTGCTTTAGAGGAGGATGAGAGACGGCACAGTCTTTACATTAATCATCTATATGTGCGACTCACGATAGTGCTCTCAATCCACACTGTTCAGCTCTGCTATCTGGATGTGTTTACTTCATCCAACCAGCCAAGTACAGACCTGGCGCACCTTAATTTGACATGTTGCAGAATAAAGTCCTGTTCCTTATTTTAAGCATGGCTGCACAAGCTCATGGGTAGTTGTTGCAAAAGGTGGGCTTTGATGCAAACACCACTTTGAAATCAGAGGTCTGATTAATGAAGGTTAACATTTGGCACCAACCATTGGTTCAAGCAGTCCACAATCCTGGCTGTTTGAATTTTTCCTTCACACTTTAAATATTTCATTTCTCCAGCTTTAACTTCAGCTTCTGCTTCTTTAAAATCCATGTCATTTAAGCCATCTTTTCATATCTAGCCGTCACTTGTCTTGGTGTCTTATGACACAGTAAGTTGTCCTAAAGACTTCTGGAGGCATGTGTCTTTAAGAACCCGTCTATGGATGTGCCTCTTAAGAGATGTCCTTGACCATGCTAACATCCCAAAGCTGGATGCATAACAGTTGTTAGGTATAATGTAATTCTTAAATATAAATACTCTTTAATATACGTACATACTATAAACTGCAAGCTAAATTGTGTCCATCTAGTGACCCATTTCCTTTTTATACTTAAATTTTTATGGTGGAGTCATGTATTAAATATAAAAATCAAAATTTATTTCATTTTCTCAAATCCCTTACATTTTGTTGCAGTTGGCTTGCACTTGTTACATCTACTGTACAGTCTTCATAGTTAAACTTAATGTGCTTATAAATATAATATAAAAATAACTTGGATTTAACTTGATTAAAAACTCATAATTGGCACCACTAATTTAAATTTTAACTGCTGTTATATGATGGTGCAACTTGGCCAGTAGTAATAAAATTACTTACCCTGAAATTTAATTAACATTTATTTAAAAATAAAAAAATAAAAAAATCAGTGTTTCTACTACAGGTATCAGCTAAACTGACAAAAGTATTGATGCACTGCATCAGAACTTAACTGAGGATTATGGTAGACTAGCGGTTTTAAGGCACTGGATTATGGACCAAAAGGTCCAGGGTTTCAAATCCCACTTCGCCAAGCTGCCACTTGTTTGCTCACCTTAAGCTCCTTAAGCAACAATTGCTTGGATTGTAAGATTGTATCAATGTAAGTCGCTCTGGATAAGGGCGTCTGCTAAATGCTAAATGCTGTAAATGTTTAATGAAAATATATGAAATCACAAACTGGAGAGGGCATTTAATTTTCCACAAAGGATACAGAAAGAGGAGAGTGCTTATGCCAAAGGAGGGGAGAGAAAGGTAAATTAACTATTAAGATAGTTGAAAAAGAATATTCCTATGTAACGTAAAGCTGGTCACAGAGGCGCTTCAGGACTCCAACATTGCTGAAAAAAAATCCTACAGGAAACACTGAATATTAAGCAAATGATTCTGAATTATATTTTAATTACAAGTTTATATTTATTTAAAATTAAGATAAATTTCACCGACAGTCCAAAAAATAATTAAGAAGGTTTTTTTGAAGTAAATAAGTAGATCTTATATTTTTTGCTTGTTTAGACATTTTATTTAGTCTAGTTTCTATATTACTAACAATAATTAAATAAAGTTTGCACTTAATCATTTTGATAAATATTACCAAATAAAAACATTTTCTCTTTCTGCAATTATTTTTTGGATCACAAATCACACAACTAATGTTAAACAATATTAAAACAGTTATAAACACACACATTCAAATTCATCTTACAAACAGCAAAATAGTTTTCAAATTTAAAAAGTCAATTATCATACAGTGCATTCAGAAAGTCTTCAAACATTTCAGACATTACAAAACAAAAACCCAACAATACAAAAAGAACACAGTTTTTCTTTCCCTTTCAATCTGCACTCAGTATCCCATAATGAGAAAGTACAAACAATAATAATTTACATGGAACCCTCACACAGTGGAAAAGGGGGGACTGGTGGGCTCAGACCAGTCAGTATTCCAGGTCTTTTTTGGACCAAAGACAATAAAGAAACGGAAAATCCAAAATGTTAGGCCTCTGTCATATTATGGGGCTTGGGTTAGGGGTCCTTGGTAAAGTTCATTTCAGTTCTGTGATTGCAGCATTAATGCAGAGAAAAGCACACTGAGATTTTAGAGCACAACATAAGCCTGGCTTTCAAGACGACATCTTTACAGGGATGTCCATACATGTTTTTTTGACAAAGACAATACAAAACCACATGCTGCACAATGTAACAACCGTGGGGAAATGCTTTACCTTCCCAAACTTTTTTTAAATGTGTTGCATGCCTGAAATGCAGGAATGGATGTTTATTAACCAGAAACAAACATGAAATATTTTTGGTACATACTGTCTTCAGTGAAATAAAAGTCACAGGAAACGCAAGAAGTACCACGTTTTTTTTCTAAAGCATTTTCTATATCGTCCCAATGTTTTCTGATCTGGGCTTGTAGATATTATGTGTAAATACATATAAAACTCCTCCTAACACATTAAAAAACATAACGTTCATTAAATAATCAAAATAAAAGTCACAGATGGTGGAATGTGAACTTTGATCTGTAACTGAGTGAATGTATGTAAAATAAACCCTTTGTGTAATTCTACTGTTTAAATGCTTTTTTGAGTAAACCTTGTTTATTTTTGATCGTCTACATTTGTGCTTGGTTATGGTAACAAACAACATAATGGCAAATAAAAGTATTAAAGTAAATGTTTTTGGTTCATAACACTGCAAAGGACTAAAGATTTTAAAGAAATTACTAAACAGATTTGATTGTTTTAAGATCTTAGGTTCATCTGACAAACTCCTCAAACAAACTCATTCACAAAATGTACAATTTTATTTATATAAATAAAAGTCCTGTTTTCTATTGGATTGTGCACCGTTCTGTTAAGAACAACGCTGATTAGAGAGATTTGGAAGCTGCTCTCTTACTGCTTACATGACAGAATTATTATTTTATTTTATTTGTATACATGGGCCAGGCGGGTTGCAAAACCTGACTTGAGAAAAGTTTTGGCACCCTTTAAAGGAGGCTATCCTTGCAGGACAGACAAGAACTTTTCCACGGTCTCAGAATTTACAGACTTTCGTAATGAGTTTTAAAAATGTGAATTAGAGAGTTTGTCCTTCTTAAATGTTTGAGATTTATTTGAAATTTACAGCATGTGCTGGTATTAAAAATCAGAGAGTCAGACGTAGCCGCAGAAACCGAGGGTCAGTAAAAGTCACCAGCCACTGGTGGAGGTACATGTTGAAAATTGCCACCTTCCCACAAACTTAACATTAGCCAATTGTCAGAGAGGCTTCAGTTGTTGCTTAGAAGTTTGTGAGCCTCGTCAAACCATTTACACATCTTGCTCTTGGTAGTGTTCTTTGTTGGTCGACCATTTCCTGGGGAGGGTAACAATTGGTCTTGAATTTCCTCCATTCTCCCTTTTTTACACAATCTGTCTGACTGTGGATTGGTAGAGTCATCCTGATGGATCATCCTGATGATCAGATTGGGGTCATCCTATACCAGGTCTGCAAGGACAGGTTTGGTGAGGTGACCTCCAACCAGAGGATCATCCAAAGAGAGAAGGGAAGGAGAAAAAAGGAGATCGATCAGCTAGTGCGAAAGCGTCGACAACTCCAAAAAAACTGGAGGAAAGCAACGCTGTCAGAGAAAGAGGGCCTGAAAACCCTTTGGGAGGAGGTCAGTCAAAGGCTGTCCAGGCTTCGCGGAGCTGAACGTATCCGCAAGCGTAGCAAACGGAAACAAAAAGAATGAGCTACCTTCTTCAAAGACCCTTTCAAGCATGCCAGAGAGCGCCTGAAGGAAAAAAAGAGTGGGGAGCTGAAAATCACCCGGGAGCAACTGCAACAGCATGTCAAAGAGCAGTATAGTGATCCAGCAAGGAACGTGCCATTAGGAACACCAGCGTATGTGCCTCGGCCTGCACCTCCAATCGCAGAATTTAGTGTTATGCCCCCAAAGCTTAGTGAAGTCAGGCAGGTTGTGAGGAAAGCAAGGTCCTCATCAGCACCAGACCTCAATGGAGTCCCATACAAGCTATATAAGAAGTGCCCTGAGGTGTTAGAGGTGCTATAGTGCCTTATGAGAGCTGCATGGAAAAACGTAAGTGTGTTGAGCACTTGTCAATGATCTGGGACCACATCCAGAAGGCCAGGCAGGAGAAGAGAGACCTCTACGTTGTCTGGCTTGATCTTGCAAAGGCATATGAATCAGTTCCACACCAGCTGATCAACTATGCCATGGAGTTATTCCACATGCCTTCCTGCATCAAGAGCATGGTTGCATCCTACTTCAGTGACCTGCAAATGTGCTGTGCCCTCCAAGATTTCACCACCACTTGGCAAAGGGTAGAAGTAGGAATCGCCATGGGGTGTGCAATCTCTCCCATCTTGTTCATGGCTGCCTTTGAGGTAATCCTTGTCGGTGCAAGACAGATGGTTGGAGGGATCAAGTCATCAGCCTGGCAGAGACCACCTCCACTGAGGATGTACATGGATGACGTCACCAGCCTTCTTCAGACAGCAGCATGTACAGCAAGACTGCTGAAAAGGATGGATGAGTTGACATCATGGGGTCGGATGAAGATCAAGCCATCAAAATCACGGAGTTTGTCTCTCAGGAGAGGAGTCAGAAATGACAGCACCATCTTCATCATTGGGGCGAGAAGATTCCACTCCTCTCCGAGCAACCCATCAAAAGCATAGGGAGGTGGTACATGGCAGAGCTGTCAGACAAACAGATGGGGAGAATCGTGATGAAACAGCTCTCAGAAGGCCTGGCAAAGATCGACAAAAGCCAACTTTCAGGGCAGTATAAGGTCTGGCGTTACCAATTTACACTCTACAGAAGGGTCATGTGGCCGCTCAAAATGTGTGATATCCCCTCATCCACCGCAAGTAAAATGGATGGAAAAGCCAACTCATTGATTAAGATTGCCTCTCTGAAACACAATGCCTCTCTGAAACAGGCCTATTCGGAGGGAATACCCTTCAGCTGCCTCTTCAATCCATCAGTTTGGGCTATAAGCAGGAAAAGACCAGGCTCGTTCTCGAGTTGAGAGAGTCCACCGATCTAACTGTTAGGAATGCAAGTATCAAGATTCCAACAGGTCGGAAGTGGAATGCCAAAACTGAGGTCGACCAAGCCATCAGTCGTTTGCAATATTGTAGGAAAAATGCAATTATCCTATACCTATTTTGTGGCAGATGCTATTTCTCTTCAGAATGTATATGTATTTATGTTTGTAGGAAAATGCAGAATGTATGTGTATGTATGTTATGTTTGGTATCTATGAGATCCATGTTTCAAGGAGACCAAGGTGGTGAGACAGACAGCGCTGTACAATGGTTGCACGATAATGCACAGAACGAACACTCATTTTTGACCATTTATGAGGCACCATTTGCCTGGACTGAGGAGAGTGTAATTTCCTCAAACCAAAGGTGCGATCATTCTCAGCAGCATGGGGTCTTCCTTTCTACAGAAAAGAATGACCGTCTCAGCCAACCAACACCCATATGGTAAAGTGTCGACCATATATGAGGCACCATTTGCCTGGACTGAGGAGAGTGTAATTTCCTCAAACCAAAGGTGCGATCATTCTCAACAGCATGGGGTCTTCCTTTCTACAGAAAAGACTGACCGTCTCAGCCGACGAACACCCATATGATTACTAACTGAATTACCACCTCAAACAGGACTATGCACCTCAAGACACACACACCATCCTGTATGCAAACTACGTATTGCCACATCCAGCTGACACCCATGTGATAACTTTGTCCTCTTGTTAGATCAAAGGTTTTTAACTGAATAAAAAGAGTTAGAATGAAAGGGTATGAGCTTTTAGGAGAGAGAGAACTTCGAGAGGCCGACATTCGTTACCATCGCGATCCATCATTTCTTCTAAGTTTGTATTATTTGTCTGTATTATTATTATCTGTCTTTTGTAATAAATTCACTGTTACTCCTTTCTTTATACTAGTCTTCAAGTAGTCCTTTCTAGACAGATAATGTATATGTAATAATAGATCTCTTGAAAGCTGCATAGTTAGACATGTTATGGTCATCCTCTGCCATATGTAAAAGACTAGATCTTGATATGATTCTAGCTGGCACCTCTGAACTAACTTAATGCATTAATACACTAGATATGTTGTAACCGACCTCTGACAGACTTAAATAAGGTGTAATACTGAGTTATATAATATACACTGAGTTTGCACGTCGGTATGAACCTCTGAACTAGAGTAATATTAATAGGAGTTAACTATTAAAGTTGGATGCTGGGGCTCTCTACCCCACACATCTAAAAGTTATATATAAACTGGAGTCAGATCATAACAATAATAACATGCATCTATCCTTCGACTGCGTCCTATTTCCGTCTTTGGTCATAGAGTCGCAGAGGGTTAATAAGAGCTCTGATAATCTCAGACATAAAAACCCTACAATATCAAGAGATTGTTGGCAGGGCCCAGGCAGGAAGAGCAGGCCTAGGGTGGGGAGAAGTGCCACGGTTCTGGTCCAAAGCCAACCACAAAGAGAAGAAGGAAATGGTGGTGGCGGAGGTGATAGAAAATGAATGGACAGAGAATGAGCGCTATACGATTAAGGCCATATCGCAATGTCGACAAGGAAGCTGGACAACCTGGGAGGGAGTCATCAACCAAAACATCAGATTTTTGGAAGATCCCACAAGCAAGGCTCAGTTTTCTCATTTGTTCAACATAATGATACGCTTCCCAGTCCTCAGAACCTCCATCAGTGGGTCGGGAGTGAAGAATGTTGCACACTCTGTAATACCCCTAATGCAAACCTCTAGCATATATTGTCAGGATGTAAGATCGTGCTCTCCCAGGGACGCTATAGATGGCGACATGACCAGGTCCTGTGGAAGTTGGCAGAGGTGCTGGAGCGATATCAACAATGGTAATAATGGGGTACCACCAGCAGAGAACCACAGCTTTGTCATGGAACGTGGAGGGAGAAGAAACATCAGGCTAAGAGAAACACTGAAGCCATTCACCCCCGACCAGGAGTGGAACATGAGAGTAGATCGACAGGTAGCTCTGTTTCCCGGATGAGATCATGATAACATCTCTCCACCCCGATATAGTGCCGTGGACCACCAAGGTAAAGTCAGTGCTACTCATTGAGCAATCGATACCAGCAGGGGAGGGGATCGAGGCTGCTTATGAGTGAAAAAAGCCAAGTACTCAGAGCTGGCTTCTGAATGTCAGATGGCTGGCTAGAAGAAGACCATCTACCCAGTGGAAGTCGGATGCCGAGGCTATGTGAGGCTGAACCTTCTAACAACCAGAAGACCAGAATCAGAGTACCTTAGATTATGGGAATGAACATGAGGATGAAACAAAGCAGAAAGATAAGAACGTGTAAGGCTATGCAAGGCTTTAAAGGTCAGCAGCATGATTTTCAAGCGAACATGTTCTGTAAAAGGAAGCCAGTGAAACTGACAAAGGGTAGGAGTAATATGAGCATAACTTTTATTAGATAGTAAGACTGGCTGAGTTTTGGATATACTGGAGAGGATGTAAGGCTTTAGCCCTTAACCCACCAAACAGAGAGTTCCAGTCATCTACACTAGAAGTAATGCACCAGGACCTTAGCATCTTGAACACAGGGCGGAGTATAGCAATGCTGCAAAGATGGAAAAATGCAGTCTTAGTCAGAGATTAAATGAGTGAAACAAAGGTGAGACATGAGTGAAACAGAACTCAGAGGTTCCACTCAGTAGAGGGTAGACAGTGCAGTCTGAATGGCAGATATCACCGACTTGGTATTGACAATCAAAAATCCAGTTTTATTGGTGATTAGTTTAAGAAAGTGAGAATTCCGCCAATGTGTTAACTGCTTAATACAGGATAGCAGTGTGGATGGAGGATTGTCATACATTCCTGCCACATAAGGGGCAACATTTGTCTCATGATCCATCTCACCTGTAACACTTAATGAATCACTACCTTCACTATCTTAGAACAAAATCAGGATTTAGAGCTGATAGCATGTATGTTTTATTGGTTACTCCGAAGCCTGACTTTAATCAGATTTTAATCTCAGATAACAAGTGTGTAGCTAAACATTTACAACCCAGTTTAGAAAAGGCATTGTGCTGTTAAAAAGAAGAGAAAAAGATTTACCTTCACCTGTACAACCCAGAACCAGCTCTAATAAACCAAACAACCACTACAGATATTCCACCTCTTACATTCTTTATCTTTTTATTTCTATATTTTTCCTGTTTGAACCCCTGTGCAGGGTCGAGGGTGAGTGTGAGCGCTATATCAGAGTTTCTCTGGAACTTTAACACGTTACAGTTTAATCAGAACTCCTTCATTTATCAAGTTTGCAGTAATTGAGGTCCTTTAAGGCAGGTTAGCATAGCAAATATTACAGATCTTTACCATAAATAAAGAAAATGAATTAATCTCAAACAGTATGGAAACTTTCTGGTTTAGCTTTAAGTGTGTGTATGTAATGATTTCTAGCAATAATTACAAAGAGTGCTCTATAAACCCTCATCTCACGCTAGGCTTTCCTTCGTATTCCCTGGTATTACTGATTGAATGCTCAGAGATTAGTGACCAGACGTCTAACTAGCTCATCCAGGTGTGACTGTCAGGTAGCAGTTCCACAATCTGTTCCACTAGATTAAGAATCAAGTTTGTTTGTTATGCATTGAGGTAGGAATGCTGATAAACCTTTCCTCTTAATGATGAATAATTAAGAAGAATTAACGAGGGCTACATTATGTTTTCTGTTGAACTCACCCCACAGGTTCTTAATAAAAAGTTAGAACAAAACTCATGGAGGTTCATGATAAAAACATAATTTTTTTCTCATTGTGTGGACATGGATGTTTGTTTCAGAGCATCGTCCTGCTCAATGGCAGATTAAGATTATCAGGGTTCCCCAATCACACACTCTCTCTCTCTCTCACACACACACACACACACACACACACACACACACACACACACACACACACACACACACACACACACACACACACAACATGAATCCTATCTATCAGACAGAGAAAAGGGTTAAAAAAATGTACACTACTGCCAGGTGAAATGGAAAAATGAACTGATGATAGTCATCTCCTGACATGTGCATGCATAAACTAAATCCTACAATGTAACCAATCACAGGAATACAGCTGATAAATCAATGCCCAGCAATTTGTACACTGATTAAATAATAAGCATTGAAACTAACCACACACTAGATGAGGGTCCAACTGAGGCCCACCTTCTTAGCAGATAGCATGCTCGTGAACGTACATATGTATAACACAAAGGTTTCTTCCACAGACAGTTATGATAGAAACACAAAAAAACTCTTAATACACAAGTCAACAAACATCCTATCTTTAGACTGTTTCCAGGTTTGTATGATATTTGGAAAGAAGAATGTAGCTCACACAGTTTATTATACAAAAATGTATGCGCACTTTAAAAAGGATGATTAAGGATGACTGGTGAGCAGTCATTTTCCCACAGTCCTTTGCAGGAAGAAGTATACCAAATGTACTCTGTCAAAATGGACACCTGGCCAAGATTGTCCAGCATGTGCTTCCTTCACCCTCAGCAGCAGCAGACATTTATGAAGTAGAGCTGGGATCCAAACTGACAAGCGGGTCCACTTTCAGCAACATCCCTTCTCATCTGAAGAAAACATGGCTCAAGCTGAGCAAGAACTTACTGTTGAGTACTTAGATGTTTCAGTTTTGTTTGTCAGTCATAATCACCAGCTTTTCCACGATGCAACATCACATTAACCTTGTCGTGGTTTTTTGACAGAATGCATGCTGATCACTTAATCAAAAATCACACTCAAGCCGAATTAAAGTTTCAGTGGAGAAGCAGACAATTTTATTGCAAGCAATAAAGGACATCCTCACACCGCAGCAGCGGTGCGAAGAAGCCGAAGAGCCACAAATCTCTGGCCCTTGTATACAACTCAGTCAAGGTCAAACAATATGTCATCATTCTGCCAACTTTTAGAACACCTGCTGCCCAGGCGCCCCACCCTTATTCCACCCTTTTCTCCCTCCTCTCGGTCATCATAACCTTTAGCCCAGATTTTTCGACCTTTAGCCCAGATTTTAGTTTCAGCATCAAATTTCTAATTTCTACATATAAATTGTATTCAATTCTTACATAATTATACTAAATCCAGATCATGATTAATCTCTGTGACCATGTAAAAGCTTTAAACGAACACTTTAACGTCAGAAATATAGTTATTCATCATATGCACTTACAGAATAAAAGGATCACATGGAATAAATTTGCTTATTAATCAAATTACAGATGATTGAGTAATTATACACATGAACATGTGAAATAGTTTAGAGCAAGTCTCTGTTTAAAAAATCTTACTCACACACTTCGCAAAACTGGTGAACACTTAGGCCAAAGAACATTTTGTACTTTTTCAGTTAGGCTGAGGCGCATCTGCAAAATCATGTCTTAAAGAGACTTAGTCTGAATGAGTGACATCACCACAATTAAAAATGCAAATATATAAGATGTAAATAATTATATGGGTACAAAAATGTGTGGCCCCCGCAGCCACAAAGGCACATTGTCCAACAAATCCTCAACATCACCCAAAGACATTAACAAGAGTAAGCCATAAAAAACTAGGCCAGAGATTTCATTTTACACACTTTATTAAATGGCAACCTGTACAAATGTTTTTCTAGTCTAAACAAAGTAGCAAAAACAAAACAAAACAAATAAATCTTATTTTGGAATGCTTTAACATAACTCTGTGCCTGAACACACTTCTTATTATAAAAAAAATTAAATTCAAATATTAACAAAGATCAAAAGTTTTGATTATAGCTTGTGTCCAGATACAGTAAAAATATTGTATAAATGTTATAAAAACATAAGTTATTAACAGTGATCAGCTGTTTGTGAATACATCACTTCCTTCTAAGAAAATCCCAGCTTGTAGACATTATTCAGCAATGTTTTAATGACTGATAAAGCAGCTGAAAGAACAGCTACCTTGTGAAGTGGTCAGCTATGTGTCTCCATGTTCCTGCCACTGGACATGACTTGAAGTCTAGACTGTAAGTCGGCTGGCTTCTGCCATGTCCATCTCCTATGTGGACGGCACTGGATTTCTGGAGATGGAAATCTGCATCTGACCTGCCTGTTTATTGCATTAATTAAATGACATCCAGTCTTTTATTTCCTTTACACAGTCCTCAATGTTCCTGATTGTAAGGCCGTCATTTGGTTTGGCTGATATGTACAGCTGTGTATCATCTGCATAGCAGTGGACACCAATGCCATGTTTACGAATAACTGAGCCTAGTGGCAGCATGTACAGAAAGAATAACAGTGGCCAATCAGTACCCTACTTAATGCTGTTTCGGTACTATCATTGGGACTGAATCCAGACTGAAAGGTATCTTAAATACCGTTACTTTGGGGGTAACTGCAGAGCTGCTGATCGACAGATTTTTCTAAGATTTTGGAGATTTGAAATTGGTCTACAATTAGACACCACACAAGGGTCAAGGGTAAAGGTTAGCTTTTTTAATCAGCTTTTTTTAATAACAGCACAGTTAAGGGATTTGGGCACATAACCAAAGGTAAGGGATGAATTTAAAATAATTGGCAGTGGCTCTATAATAATAGTTATCACTTCTTTGAGTAAATGTGTAGGAAATGGATATAATAAACACAATGATGACTTAGACGAGCTGATCAGTGTGGATAGTTCAGTATTAGTAATTGGGGTAAAAGATTCTAGTCTTGATTTACAGCTAATTAAACAAATGTCTACACTAGTGCTGTATCTGGAAGGTTGCTGAATGGTTTGGTGATGTGATGAGCATTGAGTTTTATGCCTAATGATTTCTATCTTATCATCAAAGAAAGTCATGAAATCATTACTGTTACAATTAAGCAGAAAATTAAACAGAACGTGAGAGTCACTTTCTGTAAGGTTTTTAGTAAATCTGATAACATGAGATAAGATAAGATAGAATGAGATAAAATGAGATAAGATAAGTGTTACAGGGGGCCTGGGGGCATACCGAAAAAGAAGGAGATAACGAACCCAATTGCAAAAGAGCTGGAAAAAATAGGAGGAGACCCAGTAATAGAAAGAACTAAAGGGTACACACCGGGAGTGTGTGCGTATGCTGCTGAAGACTGCCAGCAATGGGATTCGAAACCAGAGACACAGTCTCTGGGGGTAGGGATTCTACCACTGCGCCACAGATCCTGTGAATAAAAAACAAACTGAAACGGCTATAAGCCCACGGGCAAATGAAGGAGTCGCTTCCAGGCGAACTCAGACAAAAAGGGTTTTAATAAATATTAACGTAGAGAGGCGCGTGAAAAGCAAAGAATGGTAAAATAACCCATTAAGGCTCTCTCTCGAGCGGGAAGGGGAGAAATAGCACGAACGGCGCTCTGTGTGTGAATGAGCACCATGTGTGTGCATGGGAACAGTGCTCTGCATGTGTGGCAGAAGCGCCGTGTGTGTGTGGCTGGAGCGCATGTGCAGAGGGTTTCTCGGGCCAAGCGTGGCCAGCGCGAACAGCGTGTCTCTTGAACGTGAAATTAACGCAAGAAAGCCCGGGGGAGAAGAGGAAACACTCATTTCACTCGAGGACGCTCTCTTTATAGGGGGCCGGCCGCGGCGTTTAGCGGACCCACGGCGGCCCCTAGCGGTGGGAATGCGCCCTCTGATAGTACCCCCCCAAGGGGCGGCCCCTGACGCCCCCAAGTCAGTGGCACGGCGCCTCCGGAAGTCATGGATGAGGGCCCGGTCCAGGATGTGACGTGCCGGGACCCACGAATGTTCCTCTGGGTACTGGGTGCTACTCTGAACCTGGCGGGAGTCCAGTAACTGGTGGATTGTGTAGACCGGGGATCCCTGGACAACCCGGGGAGGAGGAGGCGGCCTGGTGAGGACCCGGGTCTGGCAAAGGTAGGGCTTGATCTGGGAAGTGTGGAACGTGGGGTGGATCTTCATAGAGGCGGGCAGGGCCAGTGGATAACTGACTGGGTTGACCCTGCGAAGTACCTTGAAGGGCCCCATGTATTTAGGAGCCAGCTTACCTGAGGATCCCTTCAAGGGGAGATCCCGGGCGGACAACCAGACACGCTGTCCCGGGCGATAGGAAGGAGCGGGCCTGCGCTTGCGATCTGCCTGCCGGCGCATGGACTCTGTGCTACTTGTAAGGGGTGCCCCTTGCCTTAAGCCAGGACTGCCGACACCGGCGGACGAACTGTCTGGCTGAGGAAACCCCCACGTCCGCCTCCTGGTGAGGGAAGAGGAGAGGCTGGAAGCCGAACTGGCACTCAAATGGGGACATACCACGGCAGGTGCTCCGTCCACGTGGAGGGGTTACCCGCCATCAGACATTGGAGCATGCACACCAGATCCTGGTTCACCCGTTCAGTCTGGCCATTAGACTCCGGGTGGAACCCTGAGGAGAGGCTGGCCGTGGCCCCTACCAAGCGGCAGAAAGCTGTCCAAAAGCGGCTGACAAACTGGGGACCGCGGTCAGACAGCAGGTCCCGGGGAAACCCGTGGACCCGAACAGCGTGCCGGAGGATGAGGTCCGCCATCTCCCTGGCAGAGGGCAATTTGGGCAATGCCACGAGCTTGCACCCCTTGGAAAATCAGTCCACCACCACGAGGACGACCGTATTGCCCCTGGATGGGGGCAAGCCCGTGACAAAGTCCAGGTAGATGTGCGACCACGGATGAGCGGGGACGGGAAGAGGCTGAAGAAGGCCAGGGGGCCTCCTGCGGGGGGTTTTGTTGTGGGTACAAACCTCGCAGGAGGCCACAAACTGCCTGATATCGTCCTTCATGCGTGGCCACCAGAAGCTCTGCCGGAGGAGCTTGTAGGTGGCCGTGCGGCCAGGGTGCACCGCGAACGATGCCTCATGCCCCCAGTGCATCACCAGGGGCGAGCGGAGGCAGGAACAAACCTGCGACCCGGGGGGCCGTTACCGGAATCAGGTTCACGACGAAGGGCCTTGGTGACCACATCGTCGATAGCCCAGGTGAGGGCCGCGACTACCTGAGGGGCCGGGAGTATGGGAGCTTGGATGGGGGTAGAGTCCGAATGATCCCACAGCCTGGATAAGGCATCGGGCTTGGCATTTTTGGAGCCCGGCAGAAAGGTGACTATAAAGTCGAACCTGGCGAAGAACAGCAACCAACGAGCCTGGCGAGCATTAAGCCTCTTGGCCTGTTGGATATACACCAGGTTCTTATGGTCTGTCCATACCAAGAATGGAGTTTTGGCACCTTCCAGCCAGTGCCGCCACTCCTCAAGCGCCAGCTTCATGGCCAGAAGCTCCCGGTCCCCAATGGGGTAGTTGCGCTCGGCGGAAGATAGGCGTCGCGAGAAGTAAGCGCATGGGTGAAGCTTACGGGCCCCACGCCGATATCGGAGGCGTCCACCTCGATGATGAATGGTTCCTCAGGATCAGGAAACCTGAGAACCGGGGGATTAATGAGCCGGTCTTTGATAGTCCGGAACGCTCAGTCAGCCTCCGGAGTCCAGCGGAAAGGGCCTGGGGTCTTGCGCGTGAGGGCGGTCAGAGGAGCAGCAAGAGTTCCGAAATTCCGCACGAAGCACCGGAAAAAGTTAGCGAACCCCAGGAACCGCTGGACAAGCCGGAGAGATGTGGGCTGGGGCCAGTCGGCCATGGCCTGAATCTTGACCGGGTCCATTTGCAGCGACCCCTGAGATACAATGAACCCCAATAAGGCCACCGAAGAAGTTTGGAAAACCGACTTCAAGCTTGACGTATAGTCGGTTTTCCAGGAGTAATTGTGGGTGTCAAAAAGGCTGTCTTCCATTCGTCCCCCTGCCGGATGCGGACGAGGTTGTAAGCGCTTCCAGAGGTCCAGCTTGGTTAAGATGCTGGCCCCCTGAAGCGCCTCAAACGCTGTCGCCATGAGGGGCAGGGTGTAACGGTCCTTGACGGTGACCCCAGTAATCGATACACGGGCGCAGGGAACCGTCCTTCTTGGCGACAAAGAAGAAGCCTGCCCCCGCCGGCAAGGAGGCTGGCCGGATGAAGCCCTGCTGGAGTGCCTCGGCGATGTACTATCGCATGGCCTCCTGTTCCATGCGGCTCAGGGAAAAGAGCCTTCCCTGTGCGGCGGAAGGGTCTGAGCCGTGTATTTACTAAATATCACCCCTAGATCCCTGTAGGGTTCGGGGACGGTTGACATATCAGGAATAATCTGCCAAACCTGAGACGGGGGATGGGGGGTGGATCGGGGAATAAAGCTGGACTCCCGGCATTGAGGGGCCCAAGCATAAATAGACCGGCTTTGCCAGTCGATCCGTGGGTTGTGGAGTTGTAACCACGGATAGCCCAGGACCAGCTGGAGATTGGGCGTGCGGGTAACAAGGAAAACGATCCTCTCAGAATGAGGGCCCATCTCCAGAGTGATGGGTAGGGTCCTGTGAGTAACAGGTCCCCTACCCAGGATCCGTCCATCAAAAGCAATAAGCGGCTGAGGGCTGGAGAGACCCTGAACGCGAAGACGTAAACGCTGCGCGAGAGCCTCATCAATAAAGTTGCCCTCGACCCCGGAATCAACATAGGTGGGGAGGCGGACCCGACCGCCTCCCTCCTGACAAAGGACGACCGGGAGGGTGAAGCCAGACAGTGGATGGGCCTAAGACCGGCCCCCCTGACTGGACCTGGCCCTTACGTTTTCCGACCCATCCGGGGATGGGGGATGGGCCCCGCCAGAAGGGCCCAGCCAGCCCTCCCGAGCTCCATGGGCTCAGGAGCGTCGGAACGGGCGGTGCGATGGGCAATGGAGTCGCGACCGGGCCACGGACCAACGAATCGACCACGGGACCCTGCCCTCTTGCGGGCCCGTTGCCGCAGGCGAGAATCGATGGTAGTGGCGAGACTATAGAGGTCATCGAGCGAGGCGAGAGGATCCCGAACGGCCAGCTCATCCTTCGTAGTCTCGCTAAGCCTCCGTTTATAGATGGAAATGAGGGCCGCCTCATTCCAGCTGCTTGTCGCAGCCAGGGTTTGGAACTCCACGGTGTACTCAGCCACCGACCTGGCACCCTGCGTGAGTCGCGCCAAATGAGACGCCGCATTGTGGCCCCCCAGAGGGTGAAAAAAGGTACCCTTGAGGGCCTCGGCAAAGGCCGACTCTCTGTCACAAGCGGGGGACCTGGCCTCCCACTGCGCTGTGGCCCAGGTCAGAGCCCGGCCTGAAAGGAGGGAGATGATATAGGCCACGCGGGATTACAGTGTGGGGAATTGGGACGACCGCAGCTCGAAGATGAGAGAGCACTGCATCAGAACGCCTCTGCAACGCTCAGGTTTGCCCCCGAAGAGTCCCCCACGGAGGTGGGGTGAGGAGGAAGAGGCGGAGGTGGTGGAGGAGCATGCGGGGGAGTGACCACCTGGAGATCGGAGAGCTTGGCGGAAAGCTCCTTGACCGCCTCAGTAAGAGCCTCAATCTGCTGGGTGAGGAGGGTAAGTTGCTGCTCGTGATGCCCCAGGGTGGCACCATGGTGGCAGAGAACGGCAGCAGCCGCGGGCGGGGACCCTGCTGAGTCCATACTGGGTGCCCCTACTGGGTCCATACTGGGCGCACTATACTGTTACGGGGGGCCTGGGGACATACCGAAAAAGAAGGAGATAACAGACCAGGCTCCGCACAAAAGAGCTGGAAAAAATTGAAGGAGACCCGGTAATAGAGCCGGAATAAAAGAAAGAACTAAAGGGTACACACCGGGTGTGTGTGCGTATGCTGCTGAAGACTGCCAGCAATGGGATTCTACCACTGCGCCACGGATCCTGTGAATAGAAAACGAACTGAAATGGCTATAATCCCACAGGCAAACGAAGGAGTCGCTTCCAGTCGAACTCAGACAAAAGGGGTTTTAATAAACAATAACGTAGAGAGGCGTGTGAAAAGCAAAGAACGGGAAAATAACCCGTTAATGCTCCATCTCGAGCGGGAAGGGGAGAAGGAGCGCGAACGGCGCTCTGTGTGTGAATGAGCACTATGTGTGTGCATGGGAACAGCGCTCTGCATGTGTGGCAGAAGCGCCGTGTGTGTGTGGCAGGAGTGTTGTGTGCATGTGTGGCTGGAGTGCTGTGTGTATGTGTGGCTGGAGCGCTATGTGTGTGCGTAAGCTCGGAGCGGTCGACTGCGCATGTGCAGAGGGTTTCTGGGGCCGTGTGGCCAGCGTGAGCAACGCGTCTCTTGAACGTGAAATTAACGCAAGAAAGCCAGGGGGAAGAGAGGAAACACTCGTCTCTTGCCGACCCGAGATACAAAGAGGGTCGGGTAACGCGAGGAATATCCGACACGGGAAACGGACCTACCGGCGTCTACGACAGAGACGACCGAAGCGAGCGAGAACCATGGGCGCCTCTGGAAGCGGAAGGAGGGAGGTTAATGGCGTTACCAAACTTTCCCTTTCCTAACAACTGCGGCCCTAACAATTACCTCAAGCCTTTTGGCTTTACGGGATCCTTTACGAGACGGGGCCACCTTCTGTCCTTAATCGGCAAAGCCGGAGGGTAACGCCGTGCGAAAAACTCAAAGATAGTGCACTGTAGGCCGGCGCTTAGGACGCTCTCTTTATAGGCGGCATTTAGTCAGGTACTGACCAGGCCCGGATTTGTTTTGCTTCCGAGATCTAACAAGATCGGGCGTCGTCAAGTCTGTGTGGCCACAAGCGGGCGCTGCTGTGCTGGCAGGGCTCGTTATGCTCTAACCCGACCACCATTAAAGCTTCGGCTGCTGCCTAGTTTATCAGTGGTTCTTTTGTTGAGCTTTTTATTGACAGAAAGCCAGGTTTGTCCTGTATGTTCACTGAATTTGCATCACTGTTCCGTTCTGGGCCTGCCGATTCATAATGCAGCGTGCATTGGTTGATCCGTTCGGTCATTCATTGGCACTTTTGTTTGCAACACGCAAGTTAAAAGTGGATCTGAGCTGTACTGGGCAGATGACGGGAAAGCTGTATCCCTAGAAGTCCCTTGTGATGTTACAATGCAGCCTGGCCTCCACACAGCAGCCTTTGAGTCCCATGGCTTGCGCAGGTACGTGAAAGCAAGTGCGCTCTGCAGTTTTGTGATTGTGTTTTATAATTTAAAGGTGATTTTGATGAGCAGCTTGTGGAAGTCAGTGAAGAGAAAAAGATGCAGCGTGAGATTTTTGCACCACCTGGTTCTGAAAGTCAGGTCTCCCATCCAGCATGTAAACAGGCAAAGACCTGCTTAGCTTTTTTGAAGGAAGCACATTGACAAAAAGGTTCTGTGCAAGTGGTGTGGTGATGCAAAAGTTGTGTACTTATGGATGATATTCGTGGTGCAAGAAATTTTAAGATTACCCCCTCCCCCCCTTTTTTTTAAATTCAGTGGTGAAAAAGACCAATTTTAACCTGGTTCTTAAAACAACAGGCCGCATCAGTCACGTCACTCTTCCTTTACCCCACTCCTATGGCATATTGCGGCCGTCATTCGTACACAAGTTCATTCGTCCAATCACCTTTTTCTATTCTAAAGGCAACCTTAACCTGTATCTCACTTCAACTGAACATATTACAGGCCTTACTCGCCCACTGAGGAAACAATGATGTCACAATGCCGCATACATTCCCACACCTGCCAGTCAGCCACAAGGCTTGCAGGTTACATCAGGTCAAGCTCGCAACAATGTTCCATCGTACACTTTTTGCTAATTTAAAGGTCACTTTCACCATCGGCCGGTAGGTCTCGAGCCTAAACGGAGGCGTCGCGCCAAAAGCTTGCTGCACCTGGTATTCCCAGGCAGTCTCCCATCCAGGTACTGACCAGGCCTGGCTTTGTTTTGCTTCCGAGATTGGGTGTCGTCAAGTCGGTCTGGCGGCAAGCTGGCGCTACTGTGCTGGCGGGGCTCGTTATGCTCTAACCCGACCGCCATTAAAGCTTCGGCTGCTGCCCAGTTTCAGTGGTTCATTTGTTGAGCATTTTATTGACAGAAACCCAAGTTTGTTCTGTATGTTCACTGAATTTGCATCCCTGTTCCGTTCCGAGCTTGCCGATTCATAATGCAGCGTGCATTGGTTGATCCGTTCAGTCGTTCATTGGCACTTTTGTTTGCAACACGCAAGTTTAAAGTGGATCTTAGCTGTACTGGGCAGATGACGGGAAAGCTGTATCCCTAGAAGTCCCTTATGATGTCACAATGCACCCTGGCTTCCAGACAGCAGACTTCGAGTCCCATCGCTTGCACAGTTACGTGAAAGCAAGTGCGCTCTGCAGTTTTGTGATTGTGTTTTATAATTTAAAAGTGAATTTGATGAGCAGCAAGTAGAAGTTAGTGAAGAGAATAAGATGCAGCGTGAGATTTTTGCACCACCTGGTGCTGAAAGTCAGGTCTCCCATCCAGCATGTAAACAGGCAAAGACCTGCTTAGCTTTTTTGAAAGAAGCGGATGTACATTGACAAAAAGGTTCTGTGCAAGTGGTGTGGTGATGCAAAAGTTGTGTACTTATGGATGATGTTCGTGGTGCAAGAAATTTTAAGATGAACCAATGATATCACACTGCCGCATACATTGCCACACCTGCCAGTCAGCCACATGGCTTGCAGGTTACATCACATCAAGCTCGCAACAATGTTCCATCGTACACTTTTTGCTAATTTAAAGGGCACTTTCACCATCGGCCGGTAGGTCTCGAGCCTAAATGGAAGCGGTGCGCCAAAAGCTTGCTGCACCTGGTATTCCCAGGCAGTCTCCCACCCAGGTACTGACCAGGTCCGGCCTTGTTTAGCTTCCGAGATCTGACGAGATCGGGAGTCCTCAATTTCTTTGTTTATTAAATAATATCAAAACAATACACAGAAACTTACAGTCACACCCATCATTGACAGTCAATCATACACAAACTACCTGTAGAAGCATCCACAAAGCTCACCAGAAACTGCAACAGCATCTCTGAAAATCCACAACAATTCATATAAACCCACTCAAATACAGACAGGTAGAGTAAATTTAAAACCATTCCACTGTTGGGTCACAAATGGATTGTTCCTAAGAACCATATCCTCCAGCGTCTTAGACTCTGCACACATATTATAATAGTCGTTTAAAATTCCAACATAATGTAAGAGTCTGCTTTCATAAAACTCACATAAGTGCACCTTTGTGTGTTTGTATTTTACAATATTCCTTCTCGTATAAATGGCATGTCTTGCTACTGCCAGAATAAAATTCAGCATGAAAGAATTTTCACACTTCCCTTTAAAACCAAACAAGAGCATGGGTTCCCAAACAGACTGTGCTTCGAGATTCTTACTTGTAAAACTACTGCTAATGGTTTTTAATTTCCTCATAAAACACTGTAACTCTCCGCAGTTAAAAAAACAAATGTCTAATATCTTCATTTTGTAAAACACATACTCGACATATTGGACTTTCACTTAACCCTATTCTATGTAATTTTACTTCATGAAATATAGAATTATGCTTCAAAAGTCTATCAAAATTATCTAAAATCAAAATCTTTGCACTGTCTTTATTCTTATCCCAAATCCGATGTATGTTGATGTCTGGATACAACCCACCCCAGAACCTGTTAGCTATAGGTTCCACCCACGCTTTTCCACGAAAAAACTCATAAAATTGTCTAAGTACAGACTGATTTAAAGGTATGTTCCCTGTTATGCCTCCAAAGTATATGTCTGGTATATCGTCACCTACATGTGCTTCATGGTCATCTATGCTTTTAATCCATTCATTGCCTTCTTGATCATCTCCTATTGCTCTTCAATCTCGTCTCTATTCCTGATCACTTGTTTTTCGCCAATAAAATCCACTATAGCTTGTAATGGTAAAAAGCCTGGTACAACCTCATATAAAATATCTTTACTTTGTCTGATCCCTGATTCAAACCAATGTTTAAAATATATCACTCCATTGTCAACAACTATATGCTTATTCAAAAATATAGGTTGCTCTAAAAATGCTGTCCTCCCTGTCACTTCAACATTTGTAATATCCAAAAACTGACCCCATGCTCTAAAAACCTCCTTATAAAATTCAGGCAGACCATTAAGCATTTCATCTTTCATATTCATCCATAACACACTGCTACCCAACCCTCCCTGTCCACATCCATCCATAAGATATTTAAAAACTCCTTTCCATGTTTGCTCATTTCTATTAAAATACTTTTTGACTACCTTTATCCTCAAGCTTTGCATTCTCAGAAACACATCCAAGAGCCCTAAACCACCTTCATCTGTTCTCCCTATTAGTGTATCATAAGCTATTTTGGATGGCTTTCCATCCCAAATGAATTTCAGTACACAATGCTTAACACTCTTGTAGACCCAGAGCGGCATGCTGATTACACCTAACGCATACCACATTTTTGATAAAAACAAAGAATTGACCACTAAGATTTTTCCATTTAAAAACAAATTTCTTTGTTTCCAAAAATGGAGCTTTTTTCCCATCCTACATAAAATTTCCTCCCACATTAAATTTGTTGTTTGCATTTCATCTAGCCCTATCCTTATTCCTAAAATTTTAACTTCGTTCTCCTGTTTGAAAGCAAATCGTCTATCTCTCCAATTTTTATATACACTGTTTTTTCCTTATTCACATGAGCCCCCGTACCTTTGCAATATATCTCTAAAATATCCATTGCTTTTTTGACACTAGTATAGTCTTTTAAAATCAGCGTGGTGTCATCAGCATACTGATAGATTTTCCCTCCGCTATCATAATGTCCAATAGAAATCCCCAGGATGTCCCTTTCTGCCGCCACAGCTAAGCCAAGAGGCTCAGCCACTAAGGTGTACAGCAGTGCAGACAAGGGACATCCCTGTCTGATGGATCTCGTTATAGGAATAAAATCAGTTAAAAAGCCATCACCTTCACACAACTAAAAGTGTTTGAGTAGAGACATCTCAGCCACCAAGTAAAGCATGATCCAAATCCAAATTTTTGTATTAAATCAAACAAGTACTCATGCTCAACACGATCAAAAGCTTTTTCGAGATCCACACTGATCAAATACCCACTCTGTCTTTTTTCTTTCATGTACCAGATTGTGTCTCTTATACTGCTTATGGTGTCTGAGATGTCCCTATTCATCACACTGTACGTTTGACTGGGGGATGTGGATGTGTGTATCTGCATGTGTGTCAGTACTGTCAAGTTTTGTGTTTGTTAAACTTTTATATCTGGATGTGACTTGTCAATGTTTTTTGTGAATTATGTGTATTGATTGTCTGATGTACGAAAAGGCAATAAACAGATGTTCAAAAAAAATAAAAAATAAAATAAAAAATTGACAATACGCCTTAAAATGCGGTGCATCTAATGTATGAATTAATTCTGGTTGTGCTTTCTGACCTAGAACCGATTGTAGATGGTGCACAGCGCACATAAATCTGTCAATGTTTTAGCATGGCTATGGTAAGTTACGAAGCTTACGGCCACCGTAGTCAGCAGCATAGCGGAGTAATACGGTATGTGCTTCAGCATTAGGGTATGTGCATTCATTCATTCATTTTCGAAGCGGATTTCAAACTCAACGCTATCGGTCACACAGTACAACATGGACATAGAGTAGCTGTGAGAGAATTCAGCATTAACGAATCAATGATACAGAAGTGGAGGAAGCAAGAAGACACCCTGCGCCAGGTAAAAAAGACCAAACTGAGCTTCCGTTTTGTTTCACTTAATGCGCCTTATAACCTGGTGCGATTTACGTATGAACATAGATTCGTTAGCAGTCGATCATTGATATTGCATCTTATAACCCGGTGCGCTTTATGTATGAACATAGATCCGTTAGCAGTCGATCACTGATATTGCGCCTTATAACCCGGTACGCTTTATGTATGAAAATAGATCCGTTAGCAGGCGATCATTGATATCGCGCCTTATAACCCGGTGCGCTTTATGTATGAAAATAGATCCGTTAGCAGTCGATCATTGATATCGCGCCTTATAACCCGGTGTGCTTTGTGTATGAAAATAGATCCGTTAGCAGTCGATCACTGATATTGCGCCTTATAACCCGGTGCGCTTTATGTATGAAAATAGATCCGTTAGCAGTCGATCACTGATAATCGCGCCTTAAAACCCGGTGCCGCTCTTATGTATGAACATAGATCCGTTAGCAGTCGATCATTGATATCGCTCCTTTAACCGGTTACGCTTTATGTATAGAAAACAGATCCGTTAGCAGTCGATCATTGATATCGCTCCTTATAACCCGGTCTACGCTTTTTTGATGTTATGAAAAATAGATCCGTTAGCAGGCGATCATTGATATCGCGCCTTATAACCGGTTTGCGCTTTATGTATGAAAATAGATCAGTTAGCAGTCGAATCATTGATATCGCTCCTTATAACCCGGTTACACTTTATGTATGAAAATTAGATCCGTTAGCAGTCGATCATTGTGATATCGATCATTGAGATCGCGTCTAACCCCGGTACACTTTATGTATGAAAATAGATCCGTTCGCGAGGCGATCATTGATATCGCTCCATTATAAACCCGGTACGCTTTATGTATGAAATAGATCCGTTAGCAGGCGATCATTGATATCGCGCCTTATAACCCGGTGCGCTTTATGTATGAAAATAGATCCGTTAGCAGCCGATCATTGATATCACACCTTATAACCCGGTGCAGTTTATGTATGAAAATAGATCCGTTAGCAGTCGATCATTGATATCGCGCCTTATAACCCGGTGTGCTTTGTGTATGAAAATAGATCCGTTAGCAGTCGATCATTGATATCGCGCCTTATAACCCGGTGCGCTTTATAGCCCGGAAAATACACTACTAATATCCGTCTTATTTACAATAACTAAATGGTTTAAAGTTTTAAAATTGTGATGCTTACCTTGGACTCAGTCTAAGATGAGTGTTATTCTATTGGAAGGTTAAGAAAATGTTTAAGAACATAACACTTTCAAGAATAATACTTGTTCTTAGAATTGCTTTTAAGGAAAGAGTTAAGAAAAATTATAATTCTTAAGAAGTTATTGGAAGAATAATATTTTTCTTAACTTTTTTCTTTTGAATAAAATTAAGAAAGTGTCTTAACACTTTTTTGGGTCTGTGTTCATGAATGTTTTCTTAAGAAAAAAATGCACAAAAGGTTCCCAAGATAAACACTAAAAAGTTCATTAGAATGTTCTTAAATGCAATTCTTAAAAATAACAAGTTCTCAAATAGTATCTTAAAATCTTCAGTGTTTTCTTAATGAAGACCACATTTAATTTTAGAGCTTACGATCTACAGCGTGACACACATTCTGAATTTGTATTTATCGTTATTTCCATTATTTAGTAAAACATCAAACCAAGCGTTCCAAAACTTTTAGCAAACTAGAAATAGAAATTTATTTAAAAATATTCTTTGGAAAACAACATTGGACTTATTTTTGGTCACTAAACTGTTTTAGAAATTAAAATTGTATTTATTAATGCTTCCACGGCCGACTCTTACAGCCTAAGGAGAGGGTGATTCTATCGTAAGGGTAAGAAAACATTTAAGAACAGAACACTTTCAAAAATACCACTTGTTCTAAGAACTGTTCTTAAGGAAAGAGTGAAGGCTCATTCTTAACATGTTCTTTGAAGAATACTTTTTTTGTAACTTTTTTCTTAGGAGTGAAGTTACGAAAAAAACACATTTAAGAAGATTTTCTTTCTTAAAACGCTTTCGTGAACCCGGTACCTAAATATTTAATATAATGCATGATGTAATACCATATAATTGTCCATAAATAATACTGGTAAAATATAACATTAAATATGTAGACTAAACGTATGATGAATTATGACTTTAGGAAGTAACTGATGGTGATGATTTGGTTTCCCTTCTCTCAAACTGAATCAGAATCACCACAAAGCCACCTGAACATAAATAACAATGTCCATGATATCCATGATTATTATTAAAAATAAAACATGATCATCATAACATGTCAGTCTGTCCTCAAACAAAAACGATCCTAAACTCTACGAACTAAGTAAAGCCAAAAGGCGGAAATGCTTCTTACAATCTTAACCTCGGACTGTCCAAAATAAAACGTGCTCATTGATTGGATACTGAAAGAGAGGAGCTGGAACATGTTTTTCCCCGTTAGCCAATCAGAGTGCAGATCTGATTTAGGCATGTAAAGAAAGGACTGGTTTATTCTGTTGGAATGGATTGGAAAATAAAGTTCCTTTTATAAATAACGTTACCTTAGACAGACACATCGGACTCGGAGTCTAAATGAGGTCGAGATCGCACGAGTTCCACAACATTAGGGTTTTAACACTAAATTAGAGATGACCAAAACTGTGTGGACATGACTGACCATCTTCCAGCGTGGTGACGATGGCCTCCTCTGACGTGGGTCCCATTCCGGCACGGTTGGAAGCCTGAACTTCATACTTCGTACTGCGTGTACTTCTTCAGGTCGTCCAGAGTGATGGTCTCGATGTAGCCGGTCGTGTCCAGGTTCATGGTGTTGTACTGGGGGCTGCCCCCGGTGCCGTACTTCCTGTAGCACACCTGATAGCTCCGGAACAAACCGTTCTGAAGGTGCTTATGAGGGGCTTTGAGGGGTCAAGAACACCAAAAGGAGTTATGAAGAGGAAAACGTGTAGTGGTTAAATCGATGTCATTTAATCCAATGCTTTTCTTTTAAAATCAGTTAGATATTCAGCAGAATTTTACGCATTATTCTGAGGTTTACAAACTTTACCCTTTTTTAAACTCACCATCCAGTTGACTTTAATGCTTTGGGATGATATCGCTTCAAGCTTCACGTCCTGAGGTGCACCATCAGGGGCCAGGAAAAAAACCCAACCCTCCATCACTGAGCGTTACAACATAAGCAGTGCATTCTCAAAAGCTGCCATTGGACGGCGCCAGAGTTCAACAATCAGACCATCACACCATCAGGCTGGTAAGTTATGACTGGTTCATAGACACAGTAGGTAATAAAATCATTATTTATAATAATTCATCAGCTAATTTGTTTGTTTTTTACATCTATTAAAAATAATCCCAGCGTGTTTCATTAAATCATTATAATTATCATTATCACTAGCTTTGCAGTAGGGGTGTATATCACAAGATTAATCACGATACGATTCTAGATCAATTATTTTAGCCAACGATACGATAATTCTTGATACCTCAACTTTTGCCTTGATACGATACGATTCGGTCGATACAACTCAATTCCACATAATGTTACATTTCGATGAATTCCCAAATGCAACCAACCAAAATATAAGCTGAACATTTTACTAGTACATGTCAAATACATTAGTCGTAAGCAGTAAACAAATTCACAGTAAAGAAATACTGTAAACAAGTGAAATTAACATTTTGACATGAGGTAGTCTACACAAAGGAGTCACTGTGTCAAAAATGTTTTTTTTTTTTGTAACCTTTTGTACTTATTCTTACTTTCTAATATGTGTACAAACACTGTATTTTTCTAATTTTTACGTTTCTAGCAGGAGCCCACAAACCCCTAGGAGGTAATACTCTTCATCTGACCATGCTAAAGTAATTTTCTAGGGGTTCAAAGTAAACAAATATAATAAGGGGGTGCTGTAACAGATTAACTTTCTATCTGTTCACCTAAGGATACAATTATGTGAAATCAAAATTGCTGATTTCCTTGCCGGGTTCCACTATGGAATGTAAATGCAATGCAAACGCAGTGGTTCGGCCACCGAAAAGAGCATCTCACAGATATACATTTTCTGGGAAGCCATTTTCCTTCAGAAAATGTTTCACATCATTGTTGCATTTCACCATACTGTTCCCTTTATGTTCTCATATGCTGACATGTAAATTGTGTGCATGTTGCAAGTGATCAAGTTTCTCAAAGGATCTGTGACGTGCATCACCAAAAGTGCCAAAACCTGAGATGGGGTGTTTCTTCTTTCTGATGGATAGCATTTATCACATCCATGATAGTAACAGCAGAAAAAAGGTAAATGTTTTACACACTGAACTGGTTTTGCAGTAACCGTCTACACAATATTTGCCAACCTGGACGTCACCCTCACTGATCGGACGGGTGTTTTCTGAGGGGTGGACAGATATTGGAGTCATTGAATAGCAGTTGTTGAATAAGATTTCTGACTACTAATGTAATGTTCGGTCGGTGGGACAGCCAAGTACTTGTCTAGTACAGTTGACTTCTCTGTGTACATATGGGCTTTTGTTTTCAATAAATACAACTTTTTATTTGTGGTTTTTAAGAAGTGGGTTTGGCAATCAGTTTAGTGAAGTATTATGTAAGAAAAAAAATAGCAAACTATTTTATTAGTTTTTGATATAGCCAAAATACTATGTAGCTCAGGTAAATGGGGCTTGGAGGACATGCACAGCAAATACAAGCCAAAACTTGTGATGTTCACAAGAGCTGAAGTTAATAAGACAATCTAATACAACAGCAGGAGTTTGTTGTTTTCCATATTTCTGTCAATAATGAAAACGGAGGCAGAGAATAACTATCAGGGAGTCTTTATAAATATACACAGGTGTGTGTGTGTATCGTTTGTATAGACATGTATATAGATCGCATTTACATAAAGTAATAAATGCATGTGTGTAAAACAGAGCTAGAGACAGAATACATCTTTACTAGAGAGAAAAGTACACAATTAATGTCGTTAATCATTTTCTAATTGCCGATGCTACACATACCACACAAAGTACACACATTCACATCTGCAATGCTAAATACTTCACAACTGTTTGAATGGCTCTAGTCCTATTCTTATGAACCAGAATAAAAGCAGGATGGGACAGTTTGGGACTGACAGAGTAACAGAAGGAAGGAAGGAAGGAAGGAAGGAAGAAGGACCAATAGAGTGTAATGTTGAGACCAAATGCAGAGAGAGAGAGAGAGAGAGAGAGATGCTCTGAAACACAACGGAACTGTGACAAGACAGGTAACGGCTCCAGTGGGAGAGTCTTAACCCACAACTCCTTGGATTATAACATGTATCATATGTAAATCCCTCTGGATAAGACCGCTCTTGTGTTAAATCAGATCCTTAGCTCAGGTTCTAAAAAGGCACTGATTAGTTGGGTACAAAATCATAGTTCTCGCTGGACAGATATTGAGGAACTTTGTTCTCCCCTTCCCCGACCACCCTACCATTTATCAACAATATAAATGCTTTACCGACAGGATCGAGAGTATACATAGTTTATAACATTCTGCGGGCTTAGCAAGATGCTAAAGGTTCTGTGGGTCTTTTACTAAAATATCTATGCTAGCGGCCCTATCCTCCATTCCAGACCAGCCACCCTCAATTGGTTAATCGCTGCTCATCACATGTAAAGAATATGGTAGATACCAAATCCAGACTCCATTTAGTGACAGTCTTCTCAAATCCTTTTCAGACTTAAGATTGGAATTTTAAATTCCAAAACAGGATTTTTACAGATCCCTACAAATCTGGCACCTAATTACTACTCTGGAAAGGACAGAACAATTGGCCTTGGGGTTGTCAAGTCTGGAGGAAATATTGCCACAAAAAGTACCACATTATTGATAGGGAAGATCTCCCTGATTTATACTGCTCTGATAGATAATTACCGCTCCTGCTCAAGTCCCCTCACTAATGTGTGACAAAAAGATTTGGGATGTGTGCTCAGTGATGAACAGTGGGGTTCCACATGTCAGAACATCCTCTCCTCCTTGTCCTGTAACAAAGTATTCGAGCTGAACTATAAACTCATGCAAAGAAAGTGTGTGTGTTAGTCTTATAGTAGTCCTTTCTTAGACAGATAATGTGTATGTAATAATACAGCTCTTGAAAGTTCTGTAGTTAGACATGGTACGGTCAGCCTCTGCCATATGCAAAAGACTAGATCTTGATACGATTCTAGCTGGCATGTTGATAAAAAACCTCTGAACTAACTTAATGCTTATTAATATACTAGACACCTTGTAACCGACCTCTGACTTAAATACGGTGTAATACTTGTGCGTTATATATTATACACTGAGTTTGCACATCGGTATGAATCTCTGAGCTACAGAAACGTATTAATAGGAGATAACTTAGTTGAATCCTGGGGCTTTTTACCCCATACATCTAAAAACTATATAAAATTTGCAGTCAGATATTAAACTAAACTGGAGTTAGATTGTAAAAATAATAACATGCATCCATCCTTCGACTGCGTCCTATTTCTGTCTTTGGTCATAGAGCCGCAGAGGGTTATTAAGAGCTCTGATAATCCCAGACATAAAAACCCTACAGTTTTTGGTGACCTCGACATGATATTTTTTTATATAACTGTAAAATTTAACTAAGCTAAGATAGAACCCGTTGGACAAAACCCCAACATGCTATTCTCTTTTATCTGTTTAAAATAAAGCCCGTTAAACCAAGTCTGACGTGAACTAACTACCACAATTAACACCTTCTCACTGGAAACTGAGTGTCGGTCCTAGCTCTTAAACATGGGTATAGTTCTCACTTGTTTTCAGACTTCACAGCCTACTTTTCAGCCAGCCTGTTCTCCTCCTGAACGTGCTCACATCAAGTCAAGAGCATCCATCTTTTCTGTGCCTGGTCTCTTCTGAGGTAATTAAAGTGTATCTCCTTTTAGCGAAAGGGAAAGATAGGTGCACCCTTTACACCTTTATAGAACGGGTCGGAATACCCAAGAGGTTAACAAACTCTCAAGCGCAGATCAGAGATAACTTTCACATATACAGAGGCACAGGGAAAGAAAAAGGCAGAACAGAGTGATTTCGATTTAGCATGGCAGGACGAAGTTCGGGACACATAAATCCAACTGAATGTTGAAGGATTAAACTGAAAAGCCAACACAGAAGAGATCCATCAATGGTATTCATCTGTCGGATACAAATTGGCCACAACTAGCAAAACTGCGAAATTGGTGAATAAAATTAAGCATCATTGACTTTAGTCTGCCCACGGTTACTTACTCTAACTACAACGTTAACTTACTCCGTAACCACAACGCCACGTTGGAAGAATGTGAGGCCGGATTAGAAGAGCTGCGTGAGGCTGAACATCAACTCAAATTAATACAAAATCAGCAGGCTAAAGTTAACGGGTTTGAATATGACAGACAAAACTGGGCGAGACGAACCAAAATATTCAACCAACCACTGGCAGATATACAAGTCACACTCTGTAAAAATAATCAATATACAGCTACTCTAGTACAATGTTGTAATAGTGTTGGAGTCCCCACTTCGGCACTTAATCAGAATCAGAATAAGGTTTATTGCCAAGTAAGTTTTCACAAACAAGGAATTTGTTTAGGTGTATTGGTGCATGACTAAAAAGGAATGAGATAGAAGAAATGACAAATTATACTAAATTAAGTTCTATTAAATATATGTCCATTAGGACACGCCTAATGTAAAAAAAAGAAAAAACAAAACAAAAAAAAAGCAACATCTAGGACCTGACATAGCCTCCCAAAGTTCTGAGAACCCAGATGAGGAGGATGATGATGTACTTGCACTCGCTGCTAGTGGCAATCTAGCTTAGGTCCACGTGCATAGTGGAAACGGTGCCTCCTGGCTATATCCAGCTGTAGATGTAACCGTGGCTGGAACAAACGGGCAGGTCCAGGCCCTGACATCAGCATCCTCTTTGGGAGAAAGTCCAAGCAGACAAAACCGGTCACGTGTTAGCTGCTACTTTTACAAAACCTAGGCCTGACTCCTGTAGCCCCATCTTGACAATATCCAGAGACACCACTCAATCACAGGTCACCGAAATTAAAATAATGACCGGCCACAACAGTGAAAAGTTTGACGTCAGTAGGCAACTACATTTCTCTGAGTGCATGGCATACGCCGAAAAAGTTGGCCCATTTCCCCGAACCGGCCCTTTCTAACCGTATTGGAACAATCTAATGTGGCAAGCCAGCACTTTCTCATTAGAACTAGGGGATATTCGGCAGATCGTGCTCACTACCATACCAGGTGAATTAGTGACAGAAGCTCTGGAAGCCCTTCATAACGGGTCGATCATGGACCGGGCAGAGGGCGAAAGTAATACCCAAATACTTGATCGGCTAAAAAAAAAAGGCATTGTCGAATCTATGGAGCAATGTCTCAGCTGAATGGGGCAAAACCTTAAACACAGAACAAGGAGACGAACCATTTGAAGAATATGTCTTGATGCATGCTCAATGATCCAGGTAAGAAAATCCCAGAAGTTGAATCTGTTCATCTGGAAATTTGTCTCCAACAAAATCTATGTCCAGATGAACAGATTC
>JAJAGP010005168.1:0-36736 GCA_025084515.1 Ancistrus triradiatus
GATCGGGTACTGTCAGGGTGCATGCTCTGCCCCCAGTGTTTTTGTTATTTTCACAGCGTCTTGTGGGAATAGATTTCATCTCCCACATTTCGCCGTGATTTCCAAGATGGTCGCACCCTGGACTCATGCCGGCTGATCGTGTTGGCGTGGCCTTTCGTTATTAGTTTCTTTTTAGTTAGTTACTCCTGCGCGCAGCTGGGGCGTATGTATTTAAGTTCCGGTTTTTCCCCGGTCGCAGGAGCATTGTTTCATCTTTCTGGTTAACTACAGTCGCGTTTTTGCCTCGTTTGTATTTTCGACTATGCTATGCTATGCTAGCGCTACAGACGTTCATGCCACGCCACCCGATTGGATTAATATTTTGCTGCAGAGTTGTTTTTGTGAGAACTGTTCATTTTTGTTGCTACAGATTTTGAACTGTCTGTGCTTTTTTTGGACTCAAGCCACGTACCATTAGCCTAGCGGCGGCTATGGTCATTTTCTTTGCGTTTTTGTTCTTCCATCATGCCAGGTTTGAGTTGTTTATTTCCTTTGTTTTGGGTATTGTGTCATTATTGTTTTGTTTAATTTCGGCCCTCGTGCCAGGTTTTATTTCATGTATGTAGTCTGAGATTGCTGGTTCATGTTTCCTTTGAGATCTGTTTTTCTGTGCTTTAGTATTAAGGTCCTAGTTTTTTGTTAGTCTTGTTTTCGGCTCCTATGCCAGGTTTTTGTTCCTGTTTTTATTCTGAGTCCTAGTCTGTTTTGTTATTGCTATTTTTGATCTATTTTTTTTTATATTTTGTACTTTCTAATAAATAGGATTTATTTTTGTCCAACCGGGACCTGCGACTCCATCTGCCTTTGTCCACACCCCCGTAACAGAATGCTCCCACCAAAAGAGCAGATGGCAGGTCCCAGTCTTCCCCACGACCGATGCTCCAAGGGTCGTCGGGGAACTCATGCTGCTACCAGGACCAGGCCAGCCCATGACGTGTCTTCCCCGAAGACAATCCAGAGAACCTTCCTCACTCCGAGAATTCTTCGGGACACGTTCCCGCCCCTCGATGACGTCTCCAGGGCGGATTCCCTCGCTGAGGATGCTCTTCGTGCCGCAGCACTTGCCAGGAGGCTTCTGCGTGCCGCTTCACGCAGCGAGAAGGCCATCAATGGCCTCCTGGATTATGCTCCTAGAGTCACACCGCCTTTGGAGGATGTCGCTTGAACCTAGCCGCTCACCCAGGTAACCTTGCAAACGACTACCGTTTCCGTGGGCAGCTGTACGTTTTCCTCCTCGTCTTTGTGGGCGTCCGTGCCGCTTAGCTCAGATATTGAGCCGCTAGCCGTCATGTCCCCATCGGTTAGCCCTGTTTCCGAGTCAGTTTTGTCTTGTAGCTCGGATATTGAGCCGCTAACTGCCTTGCTCTCATCGGTTAGCCCCGTTTCCGAGTTGGTCTCGCCAGATAATCCGGTTAATGTGCCGCTAGTCACTTTGCCCACGCCGTTTAGCCCTGCTTCCAAACTGTCAACAATGCTTAGCTCGGTTATTGAGCCGCTAACCTTGTCGTTCCCGCTGTTTAGCCCCGCTTCCGAGCCGTCCGCTACGCTTTGCCCAGTTGTTCATCCGCGCCGTTTAGCCCCTCTTTTGAGCCGATAGCTACGCAGAACCCGGTTGATGAGCCGCTAAGTGCATGGCCTTCGCCGATTAGCCTCATTTCCGAGTCTATAGCTACGCTGAGCTCTGCCGTTGGGCCACTAACTGCCCCGTTCATGCCACTTGGCCCCGCTCTCGAGACATTAGCGTCATCTTGCTCGATTGTTAAGCACTCTAGCCTTGCATTGGTGTTCCTCCGGCCCGTTTGCCCAGCAGTAGAGCTGGTCATGCCTCATAGCCCCTCGGTTGAGTCACTAGTGTCTAGTTACGCGCCTCTTGAGCCCCCCAGTCCCGTGTCTGGGCCATCAGAGCCCCCCAGTCCCGTGTCTGGGCCATCAGAGCCCCCCAGTCCCGTGTCTGGGCCATCGGAGCGTTTCAGTCTCATGTCAGAGCCATCAGAGCGTTTCAGTCTCATGTCAGAGCCATCAGAGCGTTTCAGTCTCATGTCAGAGCCATCAGAGCATCTCAGTCCCGCATAAGGGCCCTCAGGGTCTTTTTGTCCTGGTTCTGAGCACCTCGCGCTATGCATCTCTCTGCTCGAGCCCGTTAGCCCCGGCTCCGAGCGTGCTCCTCCGATCTGCCTCGCTTCCAAGCCAGCTACGCAGCTCAGCTCAGTGGATGAGCTGCTAGCTGTCTTATTTGCACGGCTCAGCTTAGGTGATGAGCTGTGGGCCGTCTCACCCTCGCGTGTTGTTTCCGTTTCTGGGTCCAAGTTGGTCGTGTTGCTTGGTCCCGTAGCCGCATCAGTTATAGGTCTTCCCATGGTTGCAGGGTCTCCTGGGTTTGGGGCTGGGCACGTAATGATACCATCTGCCCCAGTACCTACATTAAAGGTCATCAGCTCCTGTGTCTGCACCGACGACATCAGCTCCTGGACCAGCAGCAAGGTCATCAGTTACTGTATCAGCGCCCAGGTCGTCTGTCACGAGAGACGCCATGTCCAGTCAAGCCTTCGCGGGAGGCGCCATGTCCAGTCAAGCCATCATGCAAAGTCAAGTCACGTCCCGGGTGTTATCAAGTCAAGTCGGGCCATCGTGCCAAGCCAAGTCCCGGGAAGTATCAAGTCAAGGTGGGCCATCCCGGCGGCCGTCAAGTCAAGCCAGGCTGTCAAGTCTCCAGGGGCCGTCTTGGAGGCCGTCAAGTCAAGAGGGGACTGCCAGGGGGCCGTCAAGCCAAGAAAGGCTTTCCTGATGACCATCAAGTGCCCTGAGGCCTCCCAAGAGGCCATCAAGCCAAGTCAGGCCATCAAGTCTCCAGGGGCCCTCCTGAGGGCCCTCAGGTCGCCAGAGGCCTTTCGGGAGGCGGTCAAGTCTCCAGAAACCCTCCAGAGGACCATCATGTCTCCAGAAGCCGTCCAGTCTCGCCAGGCCTTTTTGGGGACCGCCTGTTCCAGAGGGGGCCTTCCTAAGGCCCTGTATTCCAGGGGGGCCACTCCAAAGGCATTTTCACAGGCAGTCTACCTTCGTCTCCACATTCACCCTCTGGATCTTAAAGGGACCCGCCTTCCACCGGCCGTCCGGGTTCGGTGCCAGCGCCCAGAGAAAACCACTCATTCTCATTCCTCGCACCCCTGGGGGAGGTGGTTTGGGAACCCGTGAACGGACTCCTTGGTGGGGGGGGGGGGGGGGGGGCGGTTTCTGTTGGTCCAGGGTGCGCCCTGCCCCCAGTGTTTTTGTTATTTTCTCAGCAGCGTCTTGTGGGAATGGATTTCATTTCCCACATTTCGCCGTGATTTCCAAGATGGTCGCACCCTAGACTCATGCCGGCTGATCGTGTTGGCGTGGCCTTTCGTTATTGGTTTCTTTTTAGTTAGTTACTCCTGCGCGCGGCCTGGCGTATGTATTTAAGTTCCGGTTTTTCCCCGGTCGCGGGAGCATTGTTTCATCTTTCTGGTAAACTACAGTCGCGTTTTTGCCTCGTTTGTATTTTTGGCTATGCTATGCTAGCGCTACAGACGTTCATGCCACGCCACCCGATTGGATTAATTTTTTGCTGCAGAGTTGTTTTTGTGAGAACTGTTCATTTTTGTTGCTACAGATTTTGGACTGTCTGTGCTTTTTTTGGACTCAAGCCACGTACCATTAGCCTAGCGGCGGCTATGGTCATTTTCTTTGCGTTTTTGTTCTTCCATCATGCCAGGTTTGAGTTGTTTATTTCCTTTGTTTTGTGTATTGTGTCATTATTGTTTTGTTTAATTTCGGCCCTCGTGCCAGGTTTTGTTTCATGTATGTAGTCTGAGGTTGCTGGTTCGTGATTCCTTTGAGATCTGTTTTTCTGTGCTTTAGTATTAAGGTCCTAGTTTTTTGTTAGTCTTGTTTTCGGCTCCTATGCCAGGTTTTTGTTCCTGTTTTTATTCTGAGTCCTAGTCTGTTTTGTCATTGCTGTTTTTGATCTATTTTTTTTTTATATTTTGTACTTTCTAATAAATAGGATTTTTGTCCAACCGGGACCTGCGACTCAGTCTGCCTTTGTCCACGCCCCTGTAACACAGTGGTACCTCAGTTACTTTCGTTAATTCATTCCAGAAGGCTTATCAGGAACCGAAAACGAGTACCGAACAACTTTTCCCCATAAGGAATAATGTAAATTGAATGAATCTGTTCCAGACCCACAGAAAGTGCACACTGTATAAGGCATTATATCCATTAATGGACTTACGATGAGGAAATCCCATCATAAGTTAAATGTGTCATGAACCAATGAGTTTAATTGGTGTTTGGTAGAATGGTCTATACTGTATAAAAGCATATATGTGGAAAGGATACTATAAGTAATGTTTAAAACACATTAACCTACAGCTGGCTAACATCATTAACGCAAAGCTTATTTTATAATAAAGTGAAAAGTAAGTAAAGTAAAAGCACCACACTATTGATGAACCCTGGCACCTAGCATAGCTGAAAAGCTAACTGCAGCCTGGGTTCTGAAGCATTCAATTGCTGTTTTGCTTTTGGTTAGCTCTTATAAAGGGTTCATGGATATATATTTGCACTAAGAATACAGTACTGTAGGTGTAAAAATAAAAATCCTGATCAAAATAGTGGAGATCTCTGAGGGCCATTGTGAACTTGAATCACTGTGTCTTGAATCATGACTAAATGAGCTGTGCGGCAAGTTTAAGCAAGTGCATCAAGTACCAACCAAATGATGAGAACAGACATTTTTCATGTCAAAATATATCTAGAAGTGAATTCAACAAGGTCCAGGGTGGCCGAGAACATGTGGACAAAAACAAAAATTCCATGTTATTGATAAATACTTTCTTATTCCAAAACCAAATTCATTACTAAGGAGCCCTTATTCCTTCTCCACCAGACTACTGTTGGCAGTTAGCTTCTGGAATCCACCAAAGCCACAGATCACTGGCTCAAGAGATCCAGCTACGCTGGGCACTGCACATTGTGTTGTCTGCTCATCTATGCTTCGCAGCATCACTTCCACACAGCGTTTGGAACTGAGTATGAGTGCTACATCCATGGAAAGCTATTTCACATGCGAAATGCTTTAATGCACCATGCACTGAGCTGTGTAAACTACTGCTGAGCTTTTGTTGCTGTAGACGTATGCACAGATGCCACAATGGCTGCTTCAACCCACTGCTGCAGTGTGTCAATATGTCAGGCATCTTGAGCTGGGCAAGACTGTTCTTTAAACAAATAAAAGATGCAAGAGGAAGGAGCTGTGGCTTTTCTGAATAAAAAGCACTCATGTTAACATTTCTCAGCTGATTCAAGAAGTCGTTTTGATAGTCAAGGGTTTGTGAGCTATGTGTAGAAAAAAAGTCGTCTACAGCTGCTTTTAATCTTGATGGTTAAAATTGCTAGATACTACAGAGAGTTAAGTTTGTTAGACTTGCATGGACTGAATGTGGTGGGAAATAATTCTGTCATATGGAACTGTAAAACTCATGATTGCCATGCAAAATTTGTTTCATGGTACTTAAAGTACTCGTGGAATCATCCCTATATAACTGAATGCACATGAAATCACACCATCACAGTGATGGCCGACAGATCACTTTGCCCACACGTACATTAGACCACTGCAACAGAATTAAAGAAGGCTTTGTGAAGCACGGTTGTGCAGAACACTGAATATTTAAAAAATATTTAGAATCTTTATACGAGGAAACATCTGCTTACCTGATTGCTTAATACTGCTCTGTGCTTTGCTTATGAAGCTTGTTCCCTTTTGACTAAACAAATAAGTAGGTAAATGATTCATTTTACGTAAAATACCTCATTCAGATAATGAAATTACCCTTAGTTTATAGGAAAACATACCCATTATAGTTATCTTGTCTGATTTTCTATTTATATTTTGTATTTCCTTCAGTGGTCTCTGTTCTTTAATGAATGACTTGAACTTGCATAACTAAAAGTTCAAACTGACCTGAAGCTCCGACGTCACCATTGGACCATTTGTTGGACTAAAAATCCTCCATGTCACTGAACACTGAGTCAGTATACACACTGCTGACTGGTATGGAAAAAACAAAAACATCTACTTTCAACAGACAGTGGATTCAGCTGCCTTGATGAACAAATAGGCCCACTTTCGGTCTCAGGTAAGGTCCTGGTCAGAACGGTGTCAAGTATTTCTTTTCAATATGACTACATTACGCATACTGCATATCCTCATCGACAAAGCATCCAGGGCTGGTTCTTCTACTGAACAATCTAACTAGGACCCATCACTGAGTGATCGTCTTGAGCATGCTCAATGATCCATGGTAGAAAATCGCAAAAGTTGAATCTGTTCCTCTCGAGCATAGATATGACAAAACATTTCTCCAACAAAATCTAAGTGATCTTCTTCATCTTCAGCCTTGTAAAACTTCCCAATCTTATATACAATACAGCACCTTTGTATAGATGCGGCTGTACCAGCACATCGCATATCATAGTCATAAAAGAGTCTATGTGATCAGAGACGTTGGTTTGCTGTCTTCCTGGCTCGCTCGTGGGGTTGCTCAAGCTCATGTGATCCCTCTTGGCCTGTGTTCCTTCGCAGTTCTCCTCTTTCTAGCTTCTAGCTTCTGGCTGCTATAGGCTAAATGCTGCGGGTCTCCTGCTACACTTGGCATCAGTGATTGACATGGCATCAGTGATTTTAATAGGCCACTGTGCTCTTAATCAATAACTAATTAATCATTTTCTCTTTTTTCTCTCCGAGCTGTGTTCCGGCAGTTCCGGCCCCACACATGATGTACATCTGATGAGGCTCGCACTTGCATAATTCACATTTTATTATTCGACGGCATAGACGCTATGACTTAGTTCCGGCTCTATATTTATCATCATACCCGAGCCACTTAATGTCGATGTGCATACTTCACATTCTATTCGAACTTTGACTCCATGATTTTTCTTTAGTTCCGTCTTAGATTTATCATCTACCCGCCGCGAAGGAGTTGGTCGCCTTTTTTGAGTCTGTCCTCAAGTTTCTTCCTAGAACTGAGGAGTTTTTCCTTGCCACTGAGTCGCCCTAGGCTTCGCTCAATTTGGGATTGGACTAGTTATTTAGGAGTATAATCTAAACTTGTAAAGTTGGCTTTGAGACAATGCTCCCATGTAAAAAGCGCTATATAAATAAAATGCTTGAACTTGTTGACTTGACTTGACACACCATTGATAACAATGGAAGCCTGCGTGATCAGTTTAATATGGCAGATTTGATCATGCCATTAACGACGAAAATGGCCACGTGTGCCCACTCACACAGGATTGGGAGGGCTGTGATGGCTCCATTGTATGTATGGTGAGAGGTGTACTCTGAGGCCCCCTCCTCGTAAGATACAGGGATGGACGTTCCCTTTTTTATCAAAAATGGCTTCTTTTCACATCCGCGTGTCCACACGGCATCGTTCCCTCGCTTATCAATGATCTGCACGTCTTCATCGTGAAAAGTGTCCACTGGCCTTGTAGGTGGGTGTAAACTCGCAGAGTCCTGACCTGATGAGGTAGCTATTCTATGTTGTGCTCATGCGTTTTCGCCAGTGCCTGTTTGGTTCCCTCGCCGCGATGTATCAAGCAATTCCTGGTCAATCTCCCGGCACTTAATCTACAGGCGTACACTAGCATTACTCCTGTTTGTGCTGGGGTACGCCGATCCGTGGGGTGGTACCAGTTTCTGGCGTAGCATGTTTTGGGTTTGAAGGCCTGAGACGCGTGTTGGCAATATGTGGGCCGTCTCAATTGTTCAGGAGTTTCCATGCGCTACATATGGGATCTACGCACTGGTTTACCGCTTAGACTGTGGTTGTTGTTCTCCTCTCGTCGATCTGCTGGAGCACTGTTTGGGCGTCTTACCGGCTTTGACAAAGGCCCAGTTCGGATAACCACATTTGCCCAGGGCCTGCTTAATGTGAGATTTCTCTCCATCCTTGGATCACTGGAGTGATTGTCTTTCCTCAAGGCAGCCAATGTGTGCAATAACCTGGTTCTTGAAGTCAGATTTATCCTTAAAATATAATATTCCTTTCTCAAAATATGTTTACCAGGCTTCTGAACTGTCCCTGTTGCTTGGGGGACAGTGCTTTGCTACAATAGAATTTCATCAGACTGCACAATTGGGTCATGAATGCCAGGATACATTCAGCAACAGTAGGGTCCACATTTTCTACATTAGGAGTGGGCAGACATCCTTTCCAAGAAATGCAAAATAAGACTAAAGGTTGGCCAGCAATGATACCCTGAGTGTGGGGACACGCCTCAGAATCTGCCTGTACTTCGTAAAAGTGAATTTACAGAATTACTTAAGCTTTTCTACTTTTTAGCAGAACAGTTGAATTCACTACAAACCCTAAACACAAGGGCTCCACATCACAGACCCGATTAGCTATTTTCACAGTGTTATGATGTGACACTTGCAATTGCTTTTCAAATGTGTCAATTAACTTCTGAAACAATTTCCAATCTCAAGTTGCTGATGCATTATCTGTAACACAGGCACTAATCTGGTAGATTGAATCAAACTCCAATGTTTTCAGTGATGGAATATTTAAACATCCATTTAATCTCTGTTTAAATATGGCTTTATTACATTCATCAGGGTCATCATTAAAGTCTATTATGTGATACTTCACACCATGGAATGCTGAACATGTGGACAAAAAAAATTCTAGACAGAGTTACTGGACCATGCATGGGAATACTGTGGCCATCATCTAAAGTACTGAGATTACTGACCTCCCTATTCTGATCTTCCTAATCACTCTTGAATGCATAGTGCCAGTAGCGTAGGTTTCATGTCAACTTTGAAAGGGGCACATTGCTCACACCACCCAACCCAACGCATCATATCAGTAGTGTCAAACAGAATCCGGTACCTTTTGGAAAATTGGTATTTAATATTCCAAACATTGCATCCAGTTTAACTCGCTTTTAAATGTTTGAATAGTGGAGCTAGCATGCTGAAGGAACACCGACTGCATTCCCCATGCGTCAGACATGAGTGAGGACATCACACACTGCAGTAAATGGCTGTAAATGTGGCATCAGAAATTTAGTTCTCCTCCGACTCCTTCATATCAAATGATCAAATTGCCTTGACTTGTTTTATTTTTCAGCATGGTCATACAAAGCGGTTTTACCCTCATGCATAATCATTTTTACTGAGCATATGGAGCAGGTAGCAAAAAGTGAATCCCCTTGTGTTGGCTTTGGCCATATGGTGCATTTCTCGAGTTTCATACAGTCATTAGTGGAAGAAGTTGAATGTTTCATTTTCCATTTCAGTGGTTACATTGTTGCTAAAGAATAACGTTACCATTATAAGTACTAGCTAGCCCCTCTCTCATGTAGGTGACTGCATGATCATAATCATGTGGGAAGCAACAGAAGTAACAAGTTGCAACAGAAACAGTAAAAACAGATCTAACCTATTGAAAACCAGGACATTAAGTCTCCCAGGAGAGGGCATACATTTTCTGGGACTGCCATTTAAAAAGAAGGATAATCCCAGGAAAACTGAGAAATGTGGCAACTCTAATCTTAACAGTGAAGCATGGTGAAGGACTGTGGTAGTCTAGCGGGTAAGATACTGGACTATGGACCAGAAGGTCCAGGGTTCAAATCCCACCTCAGCCAAGCTGCCACTGTTGGGTCCTTGAGCAAGACCCTTAACTCACAATCGCTTGAATTGTAAGACTGTACCTGGATAAGGGCGTTCGCTAAATGCCATAAATGTAATGTAATTATCAGAAGTCTGCCATGTCCCAGTCTAAGGTTTGAACTCCAAAGTAGAGAAAGGGTGAAAGGAAGTGGAGAAAATATCCAACCACACCCGTCACCTTGCACATCTCTGAAGAATACACAGGCAATATACAACCAGCGTATGAAGTTCACAATGAAAGCGAATAGTCAGCTTCAGGATGGGCAGAGGTCAGCACCAGAATCACAAGTATTCAAAAGTCTCAAAGTAACATTTCAAAAGAATATCAAAACCATTTAAAGTCAGTTTTCAATGATCCAAGCATAGGGCATGACTAACACACACACCCCTGGTAAACATGTTTTGGGGACTTCCCATAGGCATCATTACTGTAGCTAATTAATACTACACCTACCTCTAACCCCATCCTCAGTAACCTAAAGCATAAATGTTTGGTCTTGGTTGTTCAACAAAAGTTGCACTTTCTGTAAAAGTTGTTGTCATCAGAACCTTGCAAACGTCCCCACCATGCAAAAAAAGTTGCCGGGGTGTCCCATTTGAGCTGCGGGGGTGTCCCATATGTCACTACTTTTAAGCACTCTACAGTCTCGCAGTTCCATGTATATACACACTGAAATGGACTCTGAACAATAGTTTTGTTCATGAGAAATTATGGCAATAAATATTACTTTGAAAGATGAGAAAATCATGACTGTTACACAATGCACATTTATTACACAATGAAGCCATACAAGCTTAGCGTTAAAACAGACCACCACGCATTGTTAAACGTTTGAATAGCCTCTGCTGCCTGTGTGTTTTTTGCCGTATGCACAGTTCATCCGTCTTTATATCCATGTCATCTCCTAACGAGTGTTTAAATAGGGCACCTGCCCCTCTGAGCCAGCAGCAACCAGGTCAATCACCATGCAAGTTGCACTCCCTGCTAGGACGGGGTTAATCGTCTGTATACATGCAAGTCATATAATCAGTATAACAATTTCAGTGAAAGGCATTTATAAATTTCAGAATTTATTAGTCTTTAGCATGTTCCTCCTTTATCGCGCGTGAACGTTTATGTGCGTTTGTATGTGAGTATGAAATGGATTGTGGCTCTTCATAAATGCTACTGAACGCTTGGTTTTGGGGGTCTTCCAGTGCCCCCATAAATGCTTGATTCGTTTTTGATCAGGGGACTGTGGAGAAAAGTCTGACAGTCAGCACCCAAACTTCTTTGGTCTTCAGGTAGTTGTTGCAAAGCTCTGAGGCGTGTTGAGTGTCATTGCAATGCCGCAACATTCAAACAAGCACTTTCACTAGTGCTGTCCCTTTTGGTCCCCACTGTCACACAAACATCACACTGACACACACACACACACACACACACACACTTTAGCACTCGCCCTTATCCAGAGCAAGTTACAATTGCTACAGTCTTACAATCCAAGCAATTGTGGGTTAAGGGTCTTGCTCAAGGACCCAAGAGGTGGGATTTGAACTCTGGTGTATAAGCTACCACAGTCCACCCCACTCCACCCCCACTAGCCAAAGATGTACAGCCATCAGCATCTTGTTGGCAGCATCCTGTGAGCACTGATGAAGAATTAGACGAAGACTAACACACTGTGCAACAACAGATCAAACTGATACTGATTTTACATCTACAAGTTGGAGCAATAAGGTTCATTCATACCAGAACACCACACCACAGTGTGCAGTGTTGAGAATGATCCACCACCCAAATAATACCTGATCTGTGGTGGTACAGTGGGGGTCCTGATCCTTAGAGAAGAGTAAAGGAGACGAACAAAGTATGCAGAGGGAGACAGACAGTCTAATTCTAAAACTGCAAAGTGCTTATATATGGTAAGTGAAACAGATAAAATGGACAATGAGAGCAGAAACAAGGGTGCGCCATAATGTTTGGTGTACATGCACTCCTACTCACAGATACACAGTACATGCACACTGACCTATGCACATATACATAATTGGATCCTAATTTACTACATGTACATGTGGTACTAGGAACAAGCTCAACTCAAATTAATTCTTCTCTATTGTCTGTCATTTGATGATCACCAAGACAATAGCATACCTACTCAACTCCAAAATGAAAGCCTTTTAAGTTTGTGTCTATATTGCGGAGATGCAAAACCCAAAAAGAAACGGGAAATAATTGGAAGATGGAGAAAAGGTATAGATGGGGTGTTTGGGGGTTGCCTTCAGTAAGCCGTCTGTAAATAGGTTTCAACTGATGGCAGGGGGCTCGAGAGAGCATGAGGCGGCCCCTCCCCTAACTCAAACACTTAATTAATGTCTCAGAAAACAGATGAAAGAATCGAGTAGACAAAAAGAACAGCAGACCAATCTTCACCGCCTACTTCCTTGAGCATGCTCTTCTCACATCACCCTGCTGAGCTCTGGATTGATTCGTCTCAATGACCTGTACGTGTAAGGGAAACCGGGGTTTTCTCTTCCGTTACTCATTCCGAAATCTTGGTGCCAATACTGAGAATCAATCTGATATCGGTGCTTTCAAAATGAATTCATTCTTATCCATTTTGCTTTATCTGCAACTCAAGCAAAATAAAAACAAAAAGTCAAGAAAATGAATAAGAATGAAAAACAAGAATGTTCTTACAAGGATGAACTTAGATATTACACGCTGCTGCAACTATATCAAGCACAAAAGAGCTGCAAATTGCAGACGTTTGTTGTTAGGCAGCATGAATCATGCTGCTCGTCCTTGCGGCTGACATTTAAATTGAGGCACTTGTGATCCGTTTCATATTTAATCACATTATTGTAATTTAACTAGAACTTTTTACCTCATGTGGAATTAATAATTAATAGTCATGATATTTCATATAATAGTATGAAGTAGTTTTTTGCTCACAAAGCTAATACAGTAACTCTACAAGGCTCCTGCATGAGGCTTTTATTCCAATACATGACAGCATCGAGAAAGTGGCTGCCATAACATTTCATACGTGCTAGCTCATTGCTCATCTCATTAAACAAAAAAGTTAGCAGGTAATGTGGTCATTAATAAAAGGGAGCATTGCTAAGATCTAAAGACATTGGTGGCTTAGTTGTTCTTTAAAGGTTTCAGGTAATATGAGGAAAACAAAAATATCACCTTACACCTTAAGCAAGAAAGCTTAAAGTAACACTGGGATAATGAGAGTCACTGCTTGCTTTTTAAAGTCTAAATGTTCTATAATTCATCTATTGCTTGAACCTAATAATAAGCACACCTTTAGGAAAACATTTTCAGTATACTGCTGTATGATTAATGTCATTCAACAAAAAAAGCAGAAGCACAAATCAAAGTCGGCAAAACAATTCTCTATGGACTTTAAGGACATTAAACAAACTCAAACCTATAAAGACATCTTATTGAGTTGGGTATCAATACAACCCATTCATTCTACTGCTATTGTTTGTCTATGAAGAGTCCAGAAATGTATGCTTTATGATGAAGGTGTTAAGTGAGTGATGCTGAAAAAGTAGCGCTCAATCATTTGAATTGGTACCAACAAACCTTTGTTTATATAGTGTGTATCCATGTCATCCATCTTCTGCGTTTGTGCTTAGTGAGTATGAGGTTTAAGGGGAGGGGCCAGAGACTGCACAACTTGAAAGTGACAGTTGTGCCAAAAGTGCACAGTTTTATGAAACCAATCATTCAGGCTTGGCATCAAAACAAGGCCATGCCTAATGATGCCCCTGATTCATAATTTTTACATGTAGGCTTTGTTCAGAAGTGTTTTGATGTTAAACAAATTTGGGAAAAAGAGCGACCGCACACAAGAGATGGTATCAAATTTGACACGTCGCCGATATCCATTTAATAAGGTCAGAATTTGATCCAAAAGATAAATCTGTTCATCAGTAGTTGATGAGAGGGGTTTGGGGGCAATTGCATTTGCACTTTTCCATCAGACCATGCAGTATGGTGCACTAGTTACAAATCCATGATAACACATTTTGTTGTTTCCTTTGCGGAGTGGCGCTGTATTAGTATGTATTCTGAATTCTATTACCCCTTTCGCCTTTTTTGCTACCAAAAGTAACAATCAGATGTGGGTGGTACAGACAATTGATTGGTCAAAAGAAATTGCTTGAGCCACACAATTTAGAAAAACCAATTTGCTTCTTCAGATGATTTAGCCTTACTCAGAATAGCAGTACAGTAAATCCCTTTATACATTTTGCAATCAGACATATAAAATTAGCAGCATTCAACAATATGGGTTTAACACCACAAACCCAGAAGGAAGAGTCGACAGTCTGAAGAGACTCAGACACTGGTCAAGTTACTGCTGAATTTGATCAGGTAGGTGAGTAAGCACCAGTCAGAAAGAACATTGTCTAATAATTCAGTTGACCGATGGAAGTCACAATACACCAGCCATTCATGAGCTACCTCGCTAACATAAGGGTACTGAGCACTAAGTGTAGGCATGCAAAATTCCTCAATGTGCATACAAACGTCTTTGTGAGAAACCACAGAAATTAGAGAATACAAAAGTTCTAAACATGAAAGAGTTCTAATATCGCATTGAACTTAACATAACGCAGCACTCAAAAGGGACTGACTTTGTATGTCCAATAGAGATGTAATGATTGAAAATTTCCTGACCATAGGGCTGGGCGGTATGGCCAAAAATTTGTATCACGGTACTTAAGGATACTACCGGTTTCACGGTATATCATGATATTTTTGTCCTGGGGGATAAGAGGGATACTCTCTAGTTGACTAGCTAAGTAGCACTCAAAACACGGGCAAAACATAACGCTTCCTTCTCATCATGTCAGCAAACAAACCCTTAAACATGTCTCTTAAACAAACCCTTGAGTGCCTGAAACTTGGAATTATGAACTGACCGGAACTGAATTATGAATTAAAGTCAGTAAAAGCTCTGTGCTGTTCATGTGATTGACCGGCACAGAATGGGTTCTATGAGACCGCTGAAGCAGATCACGCTAAAACCGGCCGAATCCGTTATATATGTAAATAATGAAGGAATTACTACAGGGTTTACTTCACCCACACAAAATTACACAAATCAGAATGCATGTTGCAATGTAAACATTTTATTGCGCAATCTGTGCCTATTTTTGGCTGATGTATTTTCACTCCTGGTAAGATAACCCGAATTCAGTGGGTTAATAATTGCCCTGAACCAGTCTCGAGGGTTACTGCGTTTATAATCTGGTTCTTCTTTGCATCGCTGATCTCGCTTTATAATCCAGTTCTGTGTTCTGTTCTTTAATCTGATGGAACCTTTCCCAGGCTGTGGTGTATGTTATGGTAAGTGAGCTTTACCCAGCATGCTGTTCGGTAATGTACTTCTGATCAGAACTCCGCAGCACTCATAGCAGCGAAGAATATTATAATTTACTGCCCATTTGTGCCCGGACTGTGGTAGCCTAGTGGTTAAGGTACTGGACTATGGACCAGAAGGTCCAGGGTTCAAATCCCACCAGTTCAAGCTACCACTGTTGGGTCCTTGAGCAAGACCCTTAACCCACAATTGCTTAGATTGTAAGACTGTACCAATTGTAAGTCGCTCTGGATAAGGGCGTCTGCTAAATGCTGTAAATGTAAATTTGTTAGAGCCATGTTTCTGCTATGGAAGTATATGAAAAATGCATACCATAGGGGAAATCAACACCGGCGTACTGGATTGCACAGCCCTACTTGACGGATTTCGATTTTTTAAAAGATTTTTTTCCTGTCCAAGAATTATAAATGACAGCCTGCAGATCATTTTTGTACAAACTTCTTCCATTAAAAAGAAATACACCAGCAGCTGCTTGCATGTGTCTGCATGTGTCTTTAGCTTTGTCCAATTCCACCTATTCAGCGAGGTGATGCTGTTTTAAATGCCTTACTGTTGAGATTTTAGAGTTCTTCCTACACTGTGTAATTTCTCCATGCATATTGCAAACAGCAGTCACTCACTGTCACATACTAGAAAAGTGAAAACATGGCTGTAACCACAATAACATTATCACTGCTCCCTCACTAATACCGCACTATATACGAAGAGACTATTTAGTGCACTTCAATTATATTATGAATTAATGTTGGTGAAAACAGTGTGTTTTTCATGTGTGGTTGTGTCGCTGTGCACAAGTGTGGCTTTCTGTGACCAACACAGAATCAGTTACATGAGACTGATCACCAGTCACAGCCGATCACACTGAAGACGGGCCGATTCCGGTTGCCGCCCAATCGATCGGTGCAGCTCTAATGTCTACTAAAATTATATTGTTTATATTTTGTTTCAAAGGTAATATTGCTGATGGTCATGATTTCTCTCCTGGAATTGGGACATTTTCTCAACAACATTTCCACCCCAATAAGATTTGGGTCCAATCTTGACCCTTGCTGGAAAAGTCCTAGCCATGCCCCTCTCTGCAAGGCTTTAAAAAAAACAAAAAACAAAAACAAAAAAAAACCTTGGAATTCCACAACTACAATCATATATAGTTTCATATCCGATCAGATTGAGACATGTGGCTCAGTCAGAATGCATTTGTTGTGGCTTTCATGTCGTATGGTGCTTGATACTAGTTGACAAAGCTTTGCAACACAAAAAACAATGAACGAACTCCAGCATGACAGTACCTCAGCCTGGGGCGATGAAAAGGTGCCATGTCTTTTAGGAGAAGAAAGAAAATTAATCCAACTTAAACGGCCTTGGTTTTATGACATAACATGCTGCTCGGCATGCAAATGTGGAATTGCCAAGTCCAGCACAAAAACATTTCCAATCACTATTAAGTACAACTCCTACACCCTTTCCATACGTCCATTTTATCAGTTCCACTTACTGTATAGAACGACTATGAAATTCTACTACAGACTGTAGTCTCTCTACACATGTCTCCTTTGCTCTGTTCTCTAATGGTCAGGACCCCACAGGACCAGCACAGATCAGGTACTATTTGGGTGGTGGATCATTCTCAGCACTACAGGAACACTGATGTGGTGGTGGTGTTAGAGTGTGTTGTGGTGAGATGAGTGGATCAGATAATAGTGCTGCTGGAGTTTTTTCCTCAGAAGTCACTAATGGACTGAAAAATAGTCCACCCAAAAATGTCCATCATCCTGTGAGCACTGATGAAGGATTAGAGGATGACTAACACATACTGTAACAACAGATGAGCTGCTGTGCCTGACTTTACATCTACAAGGTGGAACAATAGGGTAGCTGTGAACACAGCTTGTGAACACACCATTTAAAACCTCCAGCAGCACTGATGTGTCTGATCCACTCATGCTAGTAAAACACACACCACCACATCAGTGTCACTGCAGTGCTGAGAATGACCCACCACCCAAATAGGACTTGATCTGTGGGTGTCCTGACCATTTGAGAACAGAAACAAACAAAGTATGTAGAGAAACAGATGAACTACAGTCTGTAATTGTAGAACTACAAAGTGTAATACGGTAAAATATGGTAAGGAGAACTAATAAAATGGACGAAGTATAGAGGCGAAGTGGTCTAACTACAAAAGTGATTGGTAAGTATGAACAAAGTAAAGCGTTAACAACTGTGACAGGACATTGTCCTCATACAAATCATAATCCATTTTGGAATATCCATGTTTACACCGCTAACTGGCCATCTTACTCCTATTTAGCACAGAAATGAAGAAAGAAATGTCATTTTAATTCCCCTTTTAATGTAAAGATCGAGGAGGCCAATACAACTTTCTGCTCTGCAAGCTTGGAATAAAATAAATGCCATGGTCCAGGCACCTCAGGGTAGACACTCTCTTCTGAAGGATGTGTATAGAGACAAATGATGAAAATTTACTATATTTCAGTGTTTACCGTATTTCCTCAAATCAACTAAAATAGCAGCAAGCTTAACTGTTTCTCATGCTGCCCAATGCTTAAAATCTGTGGTGAGATGTGCCCTTTTTTAAAAATAAAATTTTAATGTATGAGATTCACAGGTTTTGTATTGGAAAAAAAAAATTACAATGTGCATTTTCATTTTGGAATATCCATGTTTATACCGCTAACTGACTACCTTACTCCTATTCAGCACAGCCTCACCTGCATTAGCCTACAAAGTCATGACAGAAACCAGTCTAGATGCTCAATGTGACTACAGTCCAAACAGAAATCAGACTTATGTCTATAAATCAGATTTTGTAAAGAAAGCCGTTTTGCCATGTAATCTATACATAAAGCAAAAATCAAGCTAGCAATTCAGGGTGCTTTTATCTTTTTCCCGGTGTTTTGTACCAAGTACTAATGAAGGAAACACTTGCACTGCATGTGTACTATATAAGAAAAAAATCATTTAAAACAAGGTTTTAGCATTACTTCTTTCTCCTGCCGTGGTATCCTCCTAGTACACCACGCACTATGAACAGGTTGTGCATGTACACACCACCCCAGTCACTCTGCTTAGGCCAAATTATCACAAATCTTAATCCGAAAATAAGGATTCATGTTTTATTTTTAAACATGCCAGTTTCCTTTGTGCAAGCGTAAGGGATGGGATGACAGGCTAGAGTTCATGGCCCAACCTTGTTCAAATCCACAAAAGAGCTATTGACTAGTGCTTTAGAAAGTCTTTTGTCTGCCCCTCTGTGCCACCTTCACCTTCTTCTCTGTCCTTCTGCCCAGGTGATAATGATAGAGCCGAGACTTGTAGTGGAGACATGATTGACCTCACATGAGGAGAGCTCACACCACCAATCAGAGGACACTGCAGTGGTGTCAAAGGCGAGTTTGGTTCAGCTGTACTGAAGCAATTGTAAGGAAAGAACATTGGGGGGGCACTGAACTATCATTGTGAGGTATATAGTGTATACGTGTGTGTGTGTGTGTGTGTGTGTGTGTTTTATATATATATATATATATATATATATATATATAAAAATCACCACCAAGAGCTCATTGCTGATTTCTTTTTTTGAAGGCCAAGGTCCAGGCACCTTAGGGTCTACACTCTCTTCTGAAGAATGTGTCTAGCCTAGCCTAGACTGTGGTAGCCTAGTGGTTAAGGTACAGGACTCTGGACCAGAAGGTCCAGGGTTCAAATCCCACCTCTGCCAAGCTGCCACTGTTGGGTCCTTGAGCAAGACCCTTAACCCACAATTGCTTGGATTATAAGACTGTACCAACTGTAAGTCGCTCTGGATAAGGGCATCTGCTAAATGCTGTAAATGTAAATGTAAAATGTCTAGAGATACATTATAAAAATTTACTATATTTCAGTTTCTATTTCCTCACATCAGCTAAAACAGCATCAAGCTTAACTTTCTGATGCTGCCCAATGCTTAAAATCTGTGGTGAGGTATGCCCTTTAAATAAAATCTTCACGTATTCTTCATTGTATCAGAAAAAATAAAAATAAAAATTACTACTATGTGTATTGTGACACCCCTTTAATTTACACACATTTACATATATCACATACAGAGATTATCAATATGACCCATTCTGCTCTACTGTTTATTGCTTTATTTAACGCATGTGTTTACGGATGTGACTACACTACCTAAACTCTTAAAATACCTTTCCACAAACTCATTCTTAGTACAATAACCTTTTTTCTGCTCACACCAACCCAGCAGACGGCACGTTTTAGTCCATCAGTAGAAATGGGCATAGATTTTCCAAATGTTAATTCTACCCAAATTAATACACAGTATAATCACATAAACACATTAAAAAACAAGTACAAAGGCAGCAACAGCAGACAGGGAGGGAAGGGAAAAAAAGAGAGAGAAATAGATGGAAGAACATAGCATCCCAACGGAATTATTTTACAACCAACTTGGGAGGAAAATAAAAAAATAAAAAAAAAAGTACAAAATACAACAATAAGACAGCGAGGACTCCCAGTTCTAACTATGCCCTGCATGTCTGTGTGATGAATAATGGATGACTGTTCATTAAGCTGACTGTATGTGTGTGTATGCCCCTCCCCTTGCTGCCTTGTGGATGCCACCTGGATCCATGCCATCCTTCAGGAAGAGAGCAAGGAACGGGAAAGCAAGAGAAAGTGCAAGAGAGAGGGGAATAACACCACAAATAACATCCTTGGCAAGGAGCTAGAGCAAAGCATGTAGCAAAACATCACTACCCAAGTCAGAATTCCCTGTTACTACTGGCATTACTGTTGCACTGGTGGTTCGGCAAGATTATCATACATACTCATGCTGTTAAGGCAAATTCATAGAATTACTGGCACTCTTCCCAAAGATGGGTAACAAACAGTTACAAAAAAAAATAAGCTTAATCATAGTGGCAAAATGAGATGTATAATGTTTATTAAAAGTACATTTATACTGGAGTTAATAAAAACCCTCAAAAAATATCAGAATTATTGAAGTACGCATTTAGTACGTTATGAAAACTTCCATTGACAACATTACTGCAATACATCTCCTATAATTCTAAATGAGAATCCTATGTGCTTTATTCTGGCTTTTCCTTCAGGTCACCCCTCAGGTTTTCAATGAAGCTTATTCCTGAGCACTGATGGAAAAGTAAAAAAATCTGAATCCTTGACGATTTTTATATTATGTGGATTTATATAAGTGATGTGAGATGTACTCATCCATGATCACATCTTAACTGTTGTTTTAACAATGTGCCTGTCAAAAAACACACCTACAGAATACATGTATTCAGCAAGTTGCTAGCACCACAAATCAACGTTCTACCAAAAAGCACGTGATTGAAGTTAAAAATGAGTGAACAATCTGTGCTAGTAGACAAAATACAGACACCACCAGCCTTGCAGTGTACATTGCTGGAAGTACTTTGGCTTTGAAAATGACAGATGTTGCTCTCGGCAATCTGCAAACTACGCTGGAAATTGGATGCCGTTAGACAGCATGACAACTAGCATAACTAGCTTTTCAACATCTGCAAACTAACCACCAAGCAAATTTCAGGAGTCAGCTGTCTACTACAGGCTTACATCAGCCAGCGTACCAGCACAAAAAGCAAACTATAGCAGAACCATTCTGCAAAAAAGTGCCTTACTACAAGTAAAGCAACAGATGGCATATGCAATAGAATAACATGCTGTCCGCAGTTACATCGTGAAAGACAATGCCAATTCAGGGGGCTGAGAGAGATGGGTTCAAACAACGTGTGATTACTTTACACCCAAGATGAACACTCTCAAAGTATCATCTATTTATAATTATATTTATCCCCCCCTCAGAATTTATTTAAACTCTGTTGGTACTTCATATAGTACATTATACCATGTATCCTAAAATGTTTCCCATGGCCGTTAGAGGAAAAACAGACCCACAGCAGCACAACTTCTCCATTAGGTTATTTTCCTAGATTTGTTTTTACACCAAACCCACTTTCAGCCTTAGTTGCCAAAAAAGCTCTACTCGTCACTTCAGACCATAGAACCCAGTTCCAGTAACGTCTAGCAGCCACTTAAATTTGTGGTTGGAGGAAAGCAAAGGCTTTTGTGGGACATGGTGACTCCAAAATGCTGCCAAATTTCCAGTTATCTTTGGAGAACTGTTTTTGTCTCTCTAAACATTCACCTCACTGTTCGTTCGATTTATTTAATGTCACATCAGCAACAGTGGCTATTCATGACAGGAGGTTATAATATCAGTCACGCAGACACTAGTTAAGCTAACATCTCTTTGGGAGGTGGGAGTATGAAGGTGTTGGGTTGAAACAGAGCATGGTGGTAAAATAGATCGACATAAATCCTCAAGGCATCTTCACTACAGCCCGAGTTGTATTACATTTCTTATTGTCCTAGACATTGATATATGTGCATTTTCAGCCATTTTTAAAAGCCCCCCGTCTTATGTATTACATTTAAGATGTATTCATGTGTGCATTCTTTAATCTTCCCCATGCTGATGAATGATCAAGGGAATTTGGCTTCTGCCATGTCATTTATCACTCACTGCTTAATCCATTTCAGAGTCGCAAAAGGGACATCACCGGGTGCAAGGTGGGAACCAGTATCTCATTGGGCAAACACTCGCACACTGGGACACTTTAGACACATCAATTGACCTAACGCATTTTTTTTGAGAGTGCGGCTGGAAACTGGAGAACACTGATGAAACCCACAGGAAGAACATACAAATTACACACAGGACTGTGACTCATTATAGCAGATCAGATAATGGCACCAACCACCGCATTTATACACCAGAGAAACAGGACGTCATGGGTGACCTAAGCATTCAGATGACAAGGTAAAACATTGGCACATGGACATGGGCAGTAGTTGGTTAGCATATTTGACTGCTGCTCTACCCAAGTCTTGGTGGTGCCTCCATCCTGACCGGGTGCTACTGCCTGGATCATCTCCCCATTGCAGCAACAGTGGCCTAATTGTCCAAGAGCAGAATTAGTAGCCACATGCTGGTGAATGGAAACAGTTACTGGGTAATACTTGCTTGCCTATATACTTCCTCCTTCAGTGAGCAGTTGTGCAAAGAGGAATACACTGAAAAAAAGTGGCAGATGGGTGTTAAAGTTCAAATGCGTGGTCAGGGTGTGGAATAGATTGGGGGTTCGCTGCCCATCCCTGGAGAATACAGGGTGCAGGAGTAAGCACGCCCTGAATTGGTCACCAGTCCATCAATATTATAACCAAATCATATTTGGTGACAGTGCTTGTTCATAAGTCTCTCTCTCTCATATACAAACACTGTCCAAATTTGTACATTCCATGTGTAATTAGGAGCGGCATGGTGGCTTAGTGGATAGCATTCTTGCGATCTGGGTCATTTCTGTATGGAGTCTGCATGTTCTCCCAGTTTCTGCATGGGTTTACTCTGGGTACTCTGGCTTCCTAACAGTCCAAAGACATTCATTAGGTTGATTGATTACTCCAAAACTGACGTGTGCGTGTACCCTACGACAGATTGGCATCCTGTCTGGGGTTGTTCTGGCTCCCCCACAACCCTGTAAAGGAGTAATCACATAAGAAATTGAATAAATGAATGCTGTAATTATTTTAAACATCAGTGTGATGAACAATGGATATTATAGTCTTGTTTTGTTTCTGGTTATGGTGTTAAGCCAGAGAATTATTTTGCATGACTTGCAGAAAAATTATGGTAGGGAGCCGATATGCTCCTAGGTGCGAGTGAGCAAGTGTGATGCCCTGCACTGGACTGGGGCTCTGTCTGACATTTGTTCCTGTGACAAGCTCTGCCAGTGATAATGCATATACTACAACGAATACCTCAACTTAATTCTGGTTTTGCTAGCATTGTAATGCTGATATAAAAAAAACATAATAGGCATGATACAAGCCAGTTGGCAATAATATACAGCATTATATAGGCAAATGTTTGTGGGCAGTGAAATATTTCCAAATATTGCAGAGTTCTTAGGAGACTCTTTCCATTAGGCTTTGGAACATGCCTGTCAGGTCTGTGGCACTGATGTTTATCACTCAAGTTCTGACTCACTCTTCACAATCCAATGCATTTCAAAGATGTCTGATGGAATTATGGTCAGGGCTCTGTGCAAGTCAGCCAAGTTCACCATTCAAAGTTGGCAAACCACTTTTTTCCTCTTGACTTGGTAAGAGGACTACAGGTCAGAAAGTTGACAAACTGACTGATTGTTAAAGCAAGCATGCTGGGAAATGTGGGACACGTCACGCTGTTATGTTAATTTGTTTATGAGATATAGTCCCCACTTGAACAGTAAGAGAGCAGAGCACGCATTTGTACATTTGAGTAAAACTGGAGGGTGGGCACCACAATAAACCTTCTCCCTGCTCTACCACATCACTGCAGCCCACAGTCCCAACCGAGTGAGACTCAGCAGAGCTCAGATGGCTGCTGTGAGTGTTGACCTTGGTCACCAGACGTTACATCACTGCTCCCAGTTGGTTTTAATGTGAAGTGTGACTGTGTGCGCTTAAACTGAAGACTAGTGTGTGCAGTTTTTTCCTGGCACAATGCTTTTACAAGGAGATGGGCTTCCCTAGTGGCCACTTTGCCTTTGTCAGCATTTTTAACTTCCAAAGAATAGGTTTTCAACCAAGCACAATTCTCGGAAATAAAAAACCCTGCAGACCTCACGTCACTGCACACTGTGCTAACATGACATTTTTTTTTATTTTAAATGTTATTGAAGCTTTTAGATCAAATACAGACAACACATACTGTTGCTTAACAACTTACATTTCCAGCACTATGTAGATGTCCTTATCCAGAGTGACTACAATTGAGTAGAGCTTATTAGAGGGTCTTGCTCCAACTTTCATTACAGCACAGTTGGGATGTGAACTCCCAACCGTTTATGATTAGGCAAGAGCCTTTATTTGAGGGAGTCCAGATTCACACAATGTTCACTTTGATGGGTCAAAGTTGCAAGGGCCACACCTCCATCAATGAGACTGACCGAGAGTCATGGCTCTATCAATGAGACTGACAGGCAGTGAACTCGTGCCTTAATCAATGAGACTGACAAGCACAGAAGCCACACCTTGACTAGGACTTACAGGCACAGAGTGCACACTTCCATCACTGGGACCAAAAGGCACAGAGATCAGGCCTCAAAGGACAGAAGTGTAGAGGTGTTTAAAAAGATAGACAAATTTAATAAAACAGTAATTGTTTCAATTGCCCTTTTCTGTATTCAATACTTTATATTTTGTAAATAACAAATTAAAGCTTTTCAATATAATCCACCAGTATGGCCCGGTATACTGTGGAACTTCACTGATGTTAACTCGGTCCAAAAGGCTTGCAAGTTGAGTCAATCTGTTCCAGACTCCCAGAAAATGCACATTATATAAGGCATTATATGCAATAATGGAGTTGTATTGTCGTTCTGCCCCACCTAATTTACAAAGGGGACATATTCAGAAAAATCTGTGATAACTTAAACGTGCATTAACCCACAGTTGGGCAAAACCATTAACACACAACCTATTGTATAATAAAGTATGGGGCATTGCTGGTATGTTTATGTCACTTGTCAGACAAACTTTTTGGCCACAATGCAAAACGTTATGTTTGGCGTAAAAACAACACAACTCATCACCCTGAACACACCATCCCCACTGTCAAACATGGTGGTGGCAGCATCATGGTTTGGGCCTGCTTTTCTTCAGCAGGGACAGGGAAGATGGTTAAAATTGATGGGAAGATGGATGGAGCCAAATACTGGATCATTCTGGAAGAAAACCTGTTGGAGTCTGCAAAAGACCTGAGACTGGGATGGAGATTTATCTTCCAACAAGACAATGATCCAAAACAAAGCAAAATCTACAATGGAGTGGTTCACAGATAAACGTATCCAGGTGTTAGAATGGCCAAGTCAAAGTCCAGACCGAAATCCAGTCGAGAATCTGTGGAAAGAGCTGAAAACTGCTGTTCACAAACGCTCTCCATCCAACCTCACTGAGCTCCAGCTGTTTTGCAAGGAAGAATGGGCAAAAATTTCATTCTCTCGATGTGCAAAACTGATAGGGACATACCCCAAGCGACCTGCAGCTGTAATCGCAGCAAAAGGTGGCGCTACAAAGTATTAACGCAAGGGGGCCGAATAATTTTGCACGTCCCACTTTTCAGTTTTTAATTTCTAAAAAAGTTTAAAATATCCAATAAATTTCATTCCACTTCATGATTGTGGCCCACTTGTTGTTGATTCTTCACAAAAAATTACAGTTTCATATCTTTATGTTTAAAGCCTGAAATGTGGCAAAAGATTGAAAAGTTCAAGGGGGCCGAATACTTTTGCAAGGCACTGTAAATAGCAAAATGCAGAATTCCTAACACTTCAGCACAGTACGGTATTTCAGTGCCAAAATTGTCCAAATGTTTCCAAGGAAAAAGAAAAAAAGCTACATGGGATGATGGCTCTGATGATACTGATATGGAGGAATGATAACGATAGTGTAACAGATGTACTGTACTACCAAGGAGGGGGACTGTGTGATCAGACACAGGCAGCTAAGGGGGTGAGGTAACATTTTGATTGATTTTAGCCATCTTGGCCCACAGTGTGCATTTTTCATTTTCCTCCTCTGATTATGCAGGGACTACTGAAAATTGACGTAAAAAACATGGGTGTTTTGCTAGTTACCTTGTGTATGTTTAACTTTGTTTAGTGCCATTTATTGAAGTTGATGCACATTTTGTACAAATTTGCCATATTGCATGCTCCAAATTCACACTTGTATACTAATGCAGCAATACTTGACTAATGTGTAGGTGCATGTATAATCATCAGTTTGATAGATATTTTGTGTTGTTAAAATACATATAAATTAAGTTACAAGGAAAACCATCATTTAAATTGTTTTTTCGTTTTTAAATTCATATACATTTATGGATGGTGACAAAAAACTGATGGGTATTTTGTGGAGTCCATAAGGATTATCCATAAGGGTATTATCTATGCAAAAATGCATTTAAAAAGTAGTTCCCAAATATGGGAACTTCTAGGGACAATTGATACAGTCTTACAATCCAAGCAATTGTGGGTTAAGGGTCTCCAACAGTGGCAGCTTTGGCTGAGGTGGGATTTGAACCCTAGACCTTCTGGTTCATAGACCTGCACCTTAACCACTAGGCTACCACAGTCCCCACACCTGACCTGAATCACTGTTCCATTTCATTTAAATTCCAAGTTGTCTGATGGGTTAAGGTCAGGGTTTTGTCCAAACCACCATAGTTCTACAAGTAGTTCGAAAATACAATATATTTTGGAAATGATGAATTTATTTAAAAATAAATAAATAAATAAATTGCACAACTTCGCTCCAGTATTTTTATTTTTACATCTCATCCACCCCGTTGCTCAGTATAATCACATAGCACCACGCAAACACATACACATGCTTCTAACAATTGCCAAGTTCGCCATTCTGTGTTGGCATCAAGACAGGTACAAAGTTTCGTGTTTGTGCCCGCCAAGAACAGGGCAACAGACGGTAAAATGAACTGGCCTCTGGGCTGTTTTTAAGTGTGTGGATGTGTGTGAGCTGACATGTGGTGGGAGGCAGCAGTGCGTAGGGTTGCTTCCTGCAGAAAAGGGCACCTGAATGATAAAGCTAGTTTATTTTTGCATATGGATAAGCTTGTGCACATCTGGAAGTCTGTGTGTGTGTATGCATCTTGATTACCAATTCAAAAAAAGTACTGAGACTTACATGTTTATGTCCATTCATGCACATGCTGGGTCACTATGAGCTGTCATAATTGAGTAAGAGAATGAATATCAGCACGAGACATTATTCATTATTTTAGTATAGGACTTGCTTATGGACTGCATTAACAAGACAAAAACAAATGAAGAGAAACATTGTTGCACTCACCTTTTAGAGCAGTGACACAGCTATATGAAGGATGAGTGGAGCACTTACGGAACCTTGCAATGGACTGTCTACAGCCAATAATTTCCAGGTTGGACTACAGACTTTGACCAGCAGTATGCAAATGGGGGACTTTTTTTTTTTTTTTTTTAACAGCTTCCCAAATCCTTTTGATTTTAGTGTGAAGTTCATATACATTCAGCCAAAAGAAAAACCCATGTTCAGTCATCTAGAAGAAAAGCAAAGCCATACTAACAGAGCACGCAGTTTGGAGCTTCTCTCTTGTGTATGGCGATAAAATAGTCAAAAATCATGTCATCGTAGTAACAACACCTTGAAGAGATGTACTTATTTGGCATAGTATTTAGTAAGAAGTACAAAAATCTAGAAATCAGTCATTCACAGCCATTTGAAGGATATAACTGATTGATTTTCGCATTGCCCTTGTGAGAACATAAGACTTGTTTTTGGTAAATTTCACACTTCCATGAATAATTACTAGATTCAATTTATCAATGACGGGAGTGCATGAATTATTTCAGTCACGGAAATTAATCACATAACTGAATATTTTGATTTACTTTTGAAATACATAGCATCTGAGCAGCAGAATACTGAAGACAAACTACACTAACCAGAAACAGGCAGACAAGAGCTGCAATTAAATCAGGAAAGCATTCCAAGTAATGTTTACATTCTTAACATTTCTAATTTCCAAAAATTGTGGACTCGCCACACTTGAAGGATGTTGAAGGGTGACCTTTTTACTTCATAGCACAATAAGCAAATCACAGACATGGCAATGCTGACTTTGTGAAACATAGCTCAAACAAATCAAGTTATTTAAATTAAGAGCATATTCTTTTCAGATCAAATAAAAGAATATGGAATCTCCAAGTAATTTACATTTCTAAAACAAGCCCAAATACATGAATTCATAACCGAGTTGCTGTAACTTTATATCATTTTATTTTATCATGTACTCCATATTTCATACAACTGGTGGTACTTTTAATATGTATTTTTATGTTTCAATATCTCTAGGTTTCATCGTGTATTCTATTTTATACAGCACCATACGTATATTCTGTATATTCTGTCCTCCCCTTTTGCTGCTGTGACAACTCAAACTTCCCCTTGTGGGATATTGATGATATCTGAGGCATGGAAACTTCAGTTTTGGTTATTTCCATGTATTTGAGTCATACATTGTCATGTGTTACATGTTACAGTGGTGATTGAAAGTTTGTGAACCCTTTAGAATTTTCTATATTTCTGCATAAATATGACCTAAAACATCATCAGATTTTCACACAAATCCTACAAGTAGATAAACAGAACCCAGTTAAACAAATGAGACAAAAATATTAGACTTGGTCATTTATTTATTGAGGAAAATGATCCAATATTACATATTAGTGAGTGGCAAAAGTATTTATTTAAAGAACAGGGATCTACCAAAGTCTGCTCTTCACAACACAAGTTTGTGGAAGTGTATCATGGCACTGACAAAGGAGATTTGAGGACCTCAGAGAGAGTTGTTGATGCTCATCAGGCTGGAAAAGGTTACAAAACCATCTCTAAAGAGTTTGGACTCCAGTCAGACAGATTGTGTACAAATGGAGGAAATTCAAGACCGTTGTTACCCTCCCCAGGTCAAACGTTGCTGCCCGTCTGCAGTTTGCTAAACATCACATGGACAAGCCAGAAGACTATTGGAAGAAATTTTTGTGGATGGATGAGACCAAAATAGAACTTTATGGTTTAAAACAGGTCAAAACAGGGTCTGGGGTCATACCAGATACTGAAAGCAAGGTTCACATACCTTTGCCACTCACTAATATGTAATATTGAATCATTTTCCTCAATAAATAAATGACCAAGTACAATATTTGTTTAACTGGGTTCTCTTCATCTACTTTTAGGACTTGTGTGAAAATCTGACATTGTTTTAGGTCATTTATGCAGAAATACAAAAAATTCTAAAGGGTTCACAAACTTAAGCACCACTGTATGTTAACAATAAGGAGCTAAATCATCACCCAATGTCAGACATCTAAACGGGGTTGCTATTGATGGTCTCACTGATGCAACTGGAGGCATAGTAAGAGCCGCATAGCTGGAGCTGTGGTCAATGACATGACTGGAGCTGTGATGAATGGTTCTTCAGTAGGCCCTACATCAAACAGGGTGTTGCTCTTCATCCCCTTTATGACATGCTGTGGGTCAAAATATAAATCCCAATATGCTTTCAAATCTACTAATAAGGCAATTAGGCCTCAAGGCAATGTCCAAGAACTCTTTCAGCTCCTGATTTTGTCTTGGCTGACTCACACAAGGCATCAGTGTTTCTATTGCCAACACTATTTCCCCAAACACCGGCTTACTTGTCAGGTGGGAGGGAAATCAAAGGAGAACTACATTATTTTCTTTTGCCTTCAGCACAATGCAAGAGACACATGGGAGGTATGGTCATGAGTCCAAATGTTTCCCCTTGCAGAGAACATCCCAGTCACACAAAAGGTTTTCTGCTCCCTCCCAATTCCACATTCTTACATCTCCCTTTGAAGCCAAAACATTTTCCAAAGTTGCTTTTGTTGATGAATCCTTTTTCATTTACACTGTAGTTATTTGGGGGATTTGTTGTGATGGACACATCAGTCAAAGCTGACACTAGACCATATTACAAACTCGCGTTTAATGTTTCCTTTATTCCACTGAAATTAACATCTATATAGCATGACTACGCAGCATGAACTGACTCATGGCTTTGACTACAGCCAGTCTGAAATCTCTCTCCCTACTGTTGAACTGAGGAAGGTCTCCTAACCGGCATTCACTATTTCCAAAGCTTTTTGTATATCCCAAAGTCTACTCTAATATTTTTGCCAATACAGCATTTTTTTTTATTTTGCCTTCATGGCATTCATTTTGCCTACTATTTTTTGACTGTAGTTCTGTAATTGTATTCTTTCCTCGTCATATTTCTCTCACTGAAAACAAAAGATGATGCACATGTTCAATAACTGTGCCCTCCCCGTGTCCATATGGGTTTTCTGCTGGTACTCTGGTTTCCTCCGACAGTCCAAAGACATGCATGTTAGGTTAATTGGTATCTCTACAGTGCCCCTAGCGTATGACAGAGTTCCCTACAATGGAATGGCACCCTGTCTATGGTTGTTCCTGCCTTGTACCCTGTGCTGACGCCTAGGCACTGGCTCAGTCCCACAAACCTGTCCAGGATTAAGCGGCTAAGAAAGTGATGAATTAGTTCTAAACAGTGTTTAGTCCATAACGCATGTCAGTCTACTTAAACACGGCTGTAAATGAGTATAGGAATACAAATAACATGAACATAGATCAAAATTAGGGGGAACTCCTCACTGAAACACCAAAGGTGGGCTTAAATGGTTCCACAGTAACTAATGCTGAAAAGGAATATGTTCCTATAAACTATATTTATTTCTAATCACAACAACATAAATTTCCACTCACGACAAGAGCAAGGTTATAACGATACTGGTCATACACATTCATATGGGGGGAAATTTACAATTGATCTTTTGTTAGCATGCTTATTGAACACTGCACCATTTAGGCCCCTTAATGGGGTGGAAGCAATTTTTGAAAATATGAATCACTCCAAAGCTATTAATGATGCAATAGCTATAGACCAAAGTAAAAGGGATCAGAAAATATTCAACAAAGATGACATGCTTAATTTTTTGATAGTTTATCTCTAAATGAAGCCAATAGTTTGAACTTGAAATTTGCTCTTTGAACTAGCACAGAATACTCATCTTTCTATGAGATCGGAGAGCGCATGAACTGCTAAAGTACTCTTCCCTAACATTGATCCCTCTTACACTATGTAAATGTACTTTCCTAAGAAGTGGCTGAAAATAGCGAAAAGTTTTGACATCATGCCAAGACTGCATGCACATAGGTGGGGATAACTAAACAATTGCAAATTGGTGCACAATTTAAAAAAATACAGTTACAATCTGGCTGATCTGCTTACAATAGAGTAGCACAAAATGTGTTTCTTTATTTGCCACTTTTAGCTGAAACTGAGCATAAAGAGAACATGAGTTTAAACTGCCACAGGTGCCCTAAAGCTTCCCTTCAGGAGATCATATGAGCTCGGTGACATTGCCAGCAAACTGTCAATTCAATTCAAAATACATGTTGAAATTTGGAAAAATTGGTCAATGACAAGTTTGAAAATCTGGTCTGTCAATCACTAAACAAGAAACTCAACCAACGTAATGTAAGATGACATCCATTCATTAGTGAATCCTTGCCAAAGATTTCATTCCATCATTAAAAGCCTGATGAGGAGCAACAAATTACTAATTGTGATATACATTTTCCTCTACTTGATCTGGGGAAAAAATCCTACTACATTAACTACTATCATTTAGTTTATTTGAGGTATTCTTCATGAAGCCACGAGAGTCAGCTATTATTTGTGTCATATCTGATTGATTTGCTATGAAAGTACAATCTGGGTGAACATCCTCTAAACATGACGGTTCAATCATTTCTGCCTGGGGTTGGACACCAGGGTAAGCTGCACTCCACATGAAGACTAAACTGTCTTCAATATGTCTTCAATAAAGAAAAAAAAAAATCTAGGTTGCTTCATAATCACTGCAATTAAGGTAAGCGCTCCTCCACTAAAGTTAGCTTGCAGCAATGACATTTATTAGTCTATATATCATCAGCAATCAGTATCGCTTAATTGCTTCTCACAGCAGAAGTCATCATGACTGTTATGATCAGATTTAGACTACTTTAAGTGATTAGTTCACCTAAAGAGGGATAATATAGACCACTGCATCGATCAGCTTCACTCAGGTGGAGCAGCAGTTTAATACACTAGTCCATTACTGATGGAATGGGAACATCCCCATTACTGCCAGGCGTGTGACAGACTAGTATCCCACCCAGAGCAGATCTACACCAGTTCCGTGTTCTCCAAAAATAGCTCTCCAGAAAAATCTGAGTTAGAAACATTAAATAAAATAGTAAAGCATCAGCAATTAATGCCATCTTTGTTACTATGTGATTAAACAGCTTTTCCATATCAGTCAACAGTTCCCAACATTGACCAGCCAGAGCCAGCTCAAAAAGCCAACTTAATAGTTTAAAGTTTTACTTTTTTGTTAAAGCTGCACTTAGTATAATTTGGCTCAAGCATTTGCCAGCTACAAAACACAAACCATTTGTTTACCTCCCATCTATGTATAGTAGCAGTTAAAGGTTTGGACACCTACCTGACAGTTTCAAAAAAAAGAGTGGGATAATAAAGTAATACAAATCAACTATTTGCTGTCCATGAAGAACTTATTTCTGCTGTTATCCTAACTTTTTAAGAATTGATAAGCCATTATTTCTTCGTGATTATTTCTTAGTTGCCTAGTTCAGCTTTTTGTCATATTATTGATTAAAACCCAAAATGACTTTCAAAAAGTTATCCATTTCTTCCAGAAACACCCTCTTTTAAATAAAGATTTTAAATAGACAAGCCTGCTTACTTAAATCCGAAACAAATTTCTGTTTTCTGTGTACACTACCCTTTATGTGAAAGTCCTAACTTTTGACAGGTACAGTACAATAATTCAATGCCAGAATGCCTGCAAACAGATAAACAGGACATAAATACAACAAGGAGTCCAGATTATACCCACATGCTTTCAGGCTCATCAGTGACATAAACAAACACACATCCCCCAAAATAGTACTTGAAGATTCTCATTTCAATAGAATACAAAAAATCTAAAGTTTACTATTAAATAAAACAGTGTTTACATACTGGGTTGTTTTGATATTTCAGCTATAATTTGTATGTATAGGGTGGCTAAAATAAGCATAAAACATTATTATTAAAACTAATCCAAGTAGTATTAATAATAATAATAATACTACGTGTCAACAAAGTTATAGCAGTTTTTAAAAAAACCCTAGAGTATGGCAACATGAAAACACCTGTGACTTATAGGTTATGCAGAAAAGCAACACACTGCAATACTATGCCATAAATCAAAGCAGAGAAACACAGTATCTTATAGAATTGCAAACAAAACATCTAAGAGCATGAACGCTATGGACAACGTCTAAGAACGGACTGAAATTACCATCACAAACAAGCTAGCCAAATCTTAAAACTTTTTAAGCCTACCTCTCTCCCAACAGCTTCTCTATATAAAAACGTCATGAAATATACCTTAAAAAGTAAAAAAAAAAAATCCTACCTTTCAATAATTCCATTCCAGTCTAAATTACAAGCACATATCAGAACAGACGTCTTCTCTCTTCTGAGTACAAATCTTTTCCAACCAAAGATCGCTCCACCTGATTTCACTCGTTTAATCAGTTGAATTGGGCTTCTGATGATCAGATGACTGCCAGGCATGAGGCTAATTGGCTGAAATGAAACGGACAACCACAACTTCCTTTGTGGATAACCAAACTGATGTAAGGTTTTTTAAGAAAAGAATGTATGAGAACCATCTTGGAATGTTACTCTAAGAGTAATGGATTCAGTAACTTGAGGTCATTGCCGAAGGGGAACAATCTATTTTCAAAAGGAACCACAAAACATAATGGAAGTCATAAACAAACATATTTGATTGATTTATTTAATATCATATCAGTATCAGTGGCCAATCATGACTAGAGTAAGGCTCAAATGATATGATAGTCAAACACACTGGGGCACTTTTGAGCAACACATTAACCTAATGCATGTTTTTGGATTGTGGAAGGAAACCGGACCAGAGTAAACCACAAGTGGAGACCAAGGTTGGGACTGAACCAGGGATTTTTGGAGCTGTGCGATGACTGCACTAACCGCTTTTACCACTGTTCTGCCCTTCAAATCACAAGAACATAGCATTTAGAGTGAAAAAACATAATTCTGCATATTTTAAAGCCTATACAGAGGAGGTGGAATGTCTGAGAGCACTTGTGAAACTGTTTGTTTGGATCTTTTAGGAGAAGGATTCATACTGTAACAGGATAATGTTCCAAAACACACATCAAAGCTTTGCATTAACTACCGGAAGACCAGAAAGATCTGACTGATGAAGTACTGACTGTTATGGACCTTCTCCACAGTCACTTGACATAAACCCCTTCAAGTATTTATTGGGGTACTTGAACACAGAAAAACCAAAGACAGAAAACCAAGCATTCAGTAACATCACAATATGCTCTCTGAAATATGCTCTGTGAAGTCATGTTGGATAACATGGATCATCAGTTTCTGCACAAACTTGTGGAATCCATGTCAGTTTGAGTGAATGCTGTCATTACAGAAAAAGGGGATCACACCAACTAGTAATCAATGCTGAAATCTATGTATGTTTAGCATTCACAGTTTCACTCACATTATGTATATGATTAGTAATTATTTAATTAGAGAAAAATGCAATATAGAAGCATGTTCACTAGTCGTCTCAGACTTTTGACTCTGACTATATTTTAAACATATTGGGGATAAAATAAAACAAATTTTGGCTTGTTAAAAAAAAACTCCTGTGCCTCAAGGGTAAGAGTCAGCTGCTGGGAACAGCAGATCCTGAGGAACTGACTTTGAACCAAGGCTGAGTTTACAACTTGTAGGTCAGCATGTACTGTACTTATCTCTGCATGCCCCGGGTGACAGGGTAACTTTTAAGCAACTGAAGGTCTCTCTCACATTGTCTAATGTTAATGTCTATAAGTCCAACATCAGGACAACACTGAACAACAGTAGTGTGAATATTAGGGTTGCAAGAATAAAGGTATTGTTCTACAGATGAACATTCCTGCCCATCACATGGCACATGAACAATCCTGAAGGCTATTAGAGAAATATTTTTTGGATGGATGAAACCAAAATATAGCTTCTTGGTTTAAATTAGAAGTGTTAATGTCTGGAGAAAGCAAAGCACTGAATTGCAGCATAAAAATCCATCTGTGAAACATGGTGGTGGTAGTAACTTGTTTTTTGCCTGTATTGCTGCATCTGGGCCATGACAACTTGCCACCACGAATGGAGTAATGAATTCTGAATGATATCAGCAAATTCTAAGGACTAATGTCAGGATATCAGCCTCTGAGCTGAATCCCAAGAGAAGGTGGATCATGCATCAAGACAATGACCCTAAGCACTCAAGTAGTTCTACCAAAAATGATTAAAGAAGAAAAAATGGCCAAGGCAAAATCCTGATCTTAATCCAGTTTAAATATCATGAAAGAAGTTAATGTGAGGAAACCCAACAAATCTCAGTTGTAGCTGTTCTCTATGGAGGGATGGACTAACATTCCTCCAATCCAATGTGCAGGACTGATCAACAGTCATGAAAAGGTTTAGTTACAATTATTGCTGCACAAGGGGGTCACACCAGATATTGAAAGAAAAGGTTCACTTTACTTTTGCCACTCACTGACATTGGATTATTTTCCAGCCTTTTTGTGAAAATCTGTTGATGTTTTGAGTCATATTTATGTAAAAATATAGAGAATTCAAAAGGATTTCCAAGCACTACTGTATCAGTAGACTACAGGCAGAAGCATGTCCTCATGACACCAGTCCTAATATTCAATTAACAATTTCAACCAACATGTTAATTGACCAGACACACCCATGTTAAGACTATATTAACCTGGATAGAGCTAACATTAATTTGAGAAAAACATTGTGCTAGTTTAGTTTTGATAATCTGACCACTCATGGTCATTCCTGCAATTAAATCAGTTTCAGAAACTAAAACGTATATGCTGGTGGTTAGTGCAGCCATTCTGGGAAATGCTGGGTAATGAAGAAATGATGAAATGAGAAAGTTTCAATCTGCAGAGGGACTCCCACATTTCTTCCCTACATATTTCATTCACTGCTTTATTTCCCCTGGATCCAGCACTCATACAGAGGTGCAGCTCACCATAATAATGCAGCCAAGCAAGTCAGTTCAGGTTCAATCAGATCATGTCATTCCAAAAGGAATGTGTATCAGTATGTCATGTGATTGACATGTTTACAACGCTGCCTGAAACATGAGTGAAGTAAATGTGAAGCGATGATGAACCCACAAAGAAATCACCAAAGTACAAACAGTAAAGTGTCTCTTATTATTTGTACTACACACACACACACACACACACACACACACACACACAAAAGAATGACAAACTTCCGCTCTTAAACCCTAACTCCCGCTTCTGCTCGGGGATCCACAGCGCTGACTGGCTACTGATTTGACCACCTGTTTATGGTTGCAAAGACAGATTTTTATTTCCTTTTATAATTTCTTATAATGTTTAAGACCTTGGTCATTAAAGTGAATGGACACTGACTGGATGGCCATTAAATCACATCTATCTACATATCACAGTGCCTTGCAAAAGTATTCGGCCCCCTTGAACTTTTCAACCTTTTGCCACATTTCAGGCTTCAAACATAAAGATATGAAATTGTAATTTTTTGTGAAGAATCAACAACAAGTGGGACACAATCGTGAAGTGGAACGAAATTTATTGGATATTTTAAATGTTTTTAGAAATAAAAAACTGAAAAGTGGGGCGTGCAAAATTATTCATCCTCTTTACTTTCAGTGCAGCAAACTCACTCCAG
>JAJAGP010005169.1:0-36723 GCA_025084515.1 Ancistrus triradiatus
TCCTGGGCGACACGGGATTACCACTGTCCTTACGCAGTCTGTAAAAGGGTAACACTAGAAGAAAAACTCTCCAAACGTCGCGTGGAATACGAGACAGTGCGCCGAAGGCCGGCATTAGGAAGCTCATTTTATAGGTGGCCGGCCACGGCGTTTAGCGGTCCCGCGGCGACCCCTAGGGGCGGGAATGCGCCCCCTGATAGTCTGAGCTGAAAGTTTAGAGGGACGGCCGGGTCTTGGTTGATTTGCAGTGGTCTGATACTCCTCCCATTTCAATATAAACGCTTTCACAGAGCATGTGCATTTATACGGAGACTTGATTACACACAGGTGGATTATATTTATCATCATCAGTCATTTAGGTCAACATTGGATCATTCAGAGATCCTCACTGAACTTCTAGAGTGAGTTTGCTGCACTGAAAGTAAAGGTGCCCAATAATATTGCACTCCCCACTTTTCAGTTCTTTATTTCTAAAAAAGTTTAAAATATCCAATACATTTTGTTCCACTCCACGATTGTGTCCCACTTGTTGTTGATCCTTCACAAAAAAATTACAATTTCATATCTTTATGTTTGAAGCCTGAAATGTGGCAAAAGGTTGAAATGTTCAAGGGGGCCGAATACTTTTGCAAGGCACTGTATATATACGTGTATATATATATATATATATATATATATATATATATATATATATATATATACCATTATTATTTTTTTAGGTGTCCAATACACTACATCTTCATCAAATATAGAGGTCAAGTCAAGTCAGATGTATTTATATAGGGCTTTTTACAATGGAGCATTGTTTCAAAGCAACTTTACAAGTTTAGATTATCTCCTAATATCTACGTCCAATCCCAAATTGAGCAAACCTAGGGCAACAGTGGCAAGGAAAAACTCCCTAAGTGTTATGAGGAAGAAACCTTGGGAGGACCAAGACTCAAAAAGGGACCCAACCTCCTTGGGCGGTATAGACGATAATTCTAAGAGTGAAACTACAGTCATGGAGTCATAGTTCAAATAACATGTACAATATGCACATCGGCATTAAGTAGTCCAATACACAGAGTCACTCCAGGATTATGAGTCTAAGCAGGAAAGTTGTTGGCGGCACTTCGACCCCAGATAACCGGAGGGGGGAGAGAGTTACTGCCCTCTGGTGTCCTGGGTATGATGGGGCTGGAGCTGATGACGGAAGCAGCTTGAGTGAAGCTGCAGCGGATGAACATCATGTGTGGGGCTGGAACTGGTAATGGATCACAGCTCGGAGAGAAAACAGAAAATGCAATTAGTTATTGATTAAGAGCACAGTGTCTATTAACAATCACTGATGTCACGTGTAGCATGAGACCCCGGCAGCATTAGCTATAGCAGCATAGCTAGAAAGAGGAGAACTGAAAGGTAGCACAGCCAAGAGGGATTACATGAGACATCGGCAACCCCACAACTGTTACGTTTGAACTAACTTGCAAACGCGTCGGAACCCAAGATGCAAACCACAAGTTGACGAAACCAGGTAGAATAATAACCAATAAGATTTATTAGGCAACAGCAGGTAGTAAATGGATAACCAAATAAACCACTAGTGAAAAATAAAGAGAACCAAAAACCACTGAAATGCGGGGATAAATGGGAGTCCAAGAAGACCAGCACAGAACAGAAACGCGAGCGGCGGCGGTGCGGGACGAGACTCTCTCACGGACGGGTTCCAGAGGACAGAGAGACAGCAGGCAGGTTGCAGGGACGACGCAGGGTAGGCAGGTGAGCAGGGTGACGACCAGACGGGTAGAGCGAAGGTGAATGGCTGGCAGGACTTCCAGATAAATCTGAGGAAATAGAAAACCTGAAATAAGCGGGGAAACAAAACATGGCGTGGGAGCCGAAAACGGGAAAAAACTCCGGATACAAAAATCTCTCCAGCAAAAATGCACAGGCAGAGCTAGGTCAGCCACCAGGGCTGTAGAAAACAACAGGCTAATAGGAGAATGGCTAGGCTAGTGCTAGCAGGCTAGGCTGGGCTAAGCTCGAGGCAAGAGAGTACAGGGTCAAGTCAAGTCAAGTCAAATTTATTTATATAGCGCTTTTTACAACACAGCATTGTCTCAAAGCAGCTTTACAAATATATTAGATCAAAGCCCTAGTTGAGCAAGCCTGTGGCGACAGTGGCAAGGAAAAACTCCCTTGTAGGAAGAAACCTTGGGAGGACCCAAGACTCAAATAGGGACCCATCCTCCTTGGGCAGCCTAGATGTTAAATACAATAATTGAAGAGTATATGTAAAGATAATACCCTATTTAAATTTAGAATAGAATAATATATATGTCCCGGAGGTTATTACCCTCTGATGGGTACTGAGTAATGGTATGAGGACTGGAACAGAGAGTCACCAGAGGATTACAGTACGTTCAGCAGATGAGGAGAAAAGGCAGTGCTGTCAGCTGCATCACTGGATCTAAGGACTTCATCCTCAAGTCGCTGGGCAGTGAGGAGAGGCGGTGTTGTCCTTGCAGCGATGAAACCGTAAGCTACATCCTCTGGTCTGGGTTTTGTGTCTGCGCCGTCTCGGAAATAGAGAAACACAAAAATGTGTTAAAAGCATGATATTAAGTAAACATTCATTGTAAAATGTCAAATATTGTTTTAAGGCTCCCCAAAGGCCTGAGTAAATAAGTGTGTTTTTAATCTGGACTTGAAGATCAAGAGCGAGTTTGAATCACGAACAGTGACAGGGAGGCTATTCCAAAGGTGAGGGGCTATGTATGAGAACTGTCACGCTCGCTGGCCACCACGCCAGCGTCACCTGCGCACGTCACATCACACGCACCTGTTCCTCATTTCTTCATCACACCCGCACTCTATTTAACCCGCACTCACTTCACCGTCACTGCGGATTTATTGATGTTTAATTGCCCCCAACGCGTTCCCTACCAGTCGTGCTCACACACCGTCCTCGTCCTCGCGTTCCTACGCCCTCCGTCCGTCCGTCCGCCGTCCTTCGTCCGGCTTCCTCAACATTCCCAGGTTTGTCACGTTTTGTTTCATGCCGTTTTCCGGCTCCCGGCCTCGTTTCCTGTTTTATCCACCGTTTTCATTCCCCCCTTTTCAGTTCGCTTTGTTTGTTTTCTGTTTGATTAATAAATCTCCTCCCCTTTACTTTTGACGCTGCGTTCGTCTCCTGCTTCCCCCCGGCTCACGCCGTTACAGAATAATCCGCCACTACTGGGAAGACGGCAGGGTTCACCTAATCTTTTGTTTTCCCTCGACCGTTTCTACGGCGATCCTGCCTCTGCTGGCCATTTGTGGTGCAGTGCAGGTCGTTTTTTGATGTTTTCCCTTTTGATTCTGAGTTTGAGAAAGTTTCCTTTTTGTTTCTCCACCTGGGAGGTGAAGCCCTGGTTTGGGCCACCCACATGTGGCCGATGCTCCGGAAGGGCACCGTAGACGTATTCCTGGAGGAGCTGGAGTTCGCTTTTAGCTCCTCCTGGGAAGCCCCGGGCATCAACGCTGTGGGTCCCAGCCCTGCAGAACCAGTTCGCCCTGTCCGCTCTGCACTGGTTGGTAAGGTGCTGGATCCCCAGCTTACCACCAGCCGGACCGCCCTAACCAGGCGTCAAAGCGAACTGCCTGCCGATAATTTCATTTTTAGTCGCTCTTGTTTCTTACCCGATCCTTTAGTTCCTAGCATTCGCGTTTCCAAACACGCCTCAGAACCCCTAGTTCTCGGTCATGGTACCGCTCAGTCAGCTTCCTCGACACCCGCACTACGTTCGTTTGGGACACGGACGGTCACATCACCCCCGCTCGTGCCCACTCCCGCGTCCCGGATGTTGGTGCCAGTGGCTGCCCCAAGGACATCTGCAGTTCCGGTGGCTGCCCCAAGGACATCTGCAGTTCCGGTGGCTGCCCCAAGGGACGTCAGCAGTTTTCCGGTGCTGCCCCAGACGTCTGCATTCCGGTTGCTGCTCCCCAGGCACCAGAAGCCTTTCTAAGGCTCCATCCACGTCGAAGCCTTTCCAAAGGCCACTGCCTCCACGGAGACCCCGTCTGAGACCTCACTAACGGCCGCAACCCCGAGAAAACGTTCGGAGATTGTCCTCCTCCATAGAGACCCAGTCGTCGACTCTGCTGTCAGCATACACGTCGTCCACGACTCTGCTGTCAAGCTCACGTTCGTCCACGACATACCACCTCTGCTGTCAAGCATCACGTCGTCCACGACTCTGCTGTCAAGCATCACGTGTCCACGACTCCTGCTGTCAAGCATCACGTCGTCCAACGACTCTGCGTCAGCATCACGTCGTCACGACATCTGCTGTCCAAGCACACTCGTCCACGACTCGCTGTCAAGCCATCAACGTCGTCCACGACTGCTGCTCTCAAGCATCCCACGTCGTCACGACTCTGCTCTCAAGCATCACGTCGTCCACGCTCTTCTCTTCAGCATCACGTCGTCCACGACTCTGCTCTCAAGCATCACGTCGTCCACGACTCCTTCTCCAAGCATCACGTCGTCCACGACTTCTGCTCCAAGCATCAACGTCCGTCCACGACTCTGCTCTCAAGCATCACGTCGTCCACGACTCTGCTCTCAAGCAATCACGTCGTCCACGACTCTGCTCTTCAAGCATCACGTCGTCCACGACTCTGCTCTCAGCATCACGTCGTCCACGACTCTGCTCTCAAGCATCAGCGTCGTCCACGACTCTGCTCTCAAGCACACGTCGTCCCACGACTCTGCTCTCAAGCATCACGTCGTCCACGACTCTGCTCTCAAGCATCACGTCGTCCACGACTCTGCTCTCAAGCACACGGCGTCCCGTCTCGCTGCTCTCATCATCATCACGTCCGTCCACGACTCGCTCTCAGCATCATCACGTCGTCCACGACTCCCTGACTAAGCATCACGTCCCTCCCGCCCCCCGCTGACAAGCATCACGTCGTGCCACGACTCTTGCTCGGCAGCCACTCGTCGTCCACGACTCGCTCTGCAGCCACTTCTTCGCCACGACTCTGCTTTCTGCACCACTCGCGTCCACGACCTCTGCTTCTCAGCCACTCTCGTCCACGACTCTGCTCTGCACCACTCAAAAAAAAAGTCGTCCCGACTCTGCTCTGCAGCCACTCGTCGTCCACGACTCGCTCTGCAGCCACTTCGTCGTCCACGACTCTGCTCGGCATCCCTCGTCGTCCAAATCGCTCTCTGCAGCCACTCGTCGTCACGACTCTGCTCTGGCACACTCGTCGTCCACGCCTCTGCTCTGCAGCCACTCGTCTTCCCACGAAAACCCCCCCCCCCCCCCCCCTCTCTCTGCAGCCACTCTTCCGTCCACGACTCTGCTCTGCAAGCCACGCGTCGTCCACACCTGCTCTGCAGCCACTCGTCTCCCACGACTCTGCTCTGCAACAACTCGTCGTCCACTACTCTGCTCTGCAACAGCTCGTCGTCCACGACTCTGCGGCTGCAACCGCTCGTCCGTCCACGACTCAGCCCTGGCATGCCGCTCTTCGTCCACGCTCAGCTCTGCCAGCCACTCGTCGTCTCTGCTACCAAGCACGCCGCCTCGCCTCTGCTGTCAGCAACGCCCAGCCTCGGCCTCTGCTGTCAAGCAACGCCGCCTCTCCCTCTGCTGTCAAGCAACGCCGCCTCGCCTCTGCCTGTCAAGCAACGCCGCCTCGCCTCTGCTGTCAAGCACGTCCCCCCCCCGCCTCGCCTCTGCTGTCAAGCACGGCCCGCCTTCCTGCTCGCAGCAGCGGTCGCCTCGTCTCTGCTCTCAAGCACGGCCGCCTCGTCTCTGCTCTCATCAACGGCCGCCTCGTCTCTGCTCTCAAGCACTGCCGCCTCGTCTCTGCTCTCAGCACGGCCCGCCTCGTCTCTGCTCTTCCAAGCACGGCCGCCTCGTCTCTGCCTCTCCAAGCACGCCGCTCGTCTCGGCTCTCAAGCACGGGCCTCCTCGTCTCTGCTCTCACGCACGTCCGCCTCGTCCTCTTGCTCTCGAGCGCTGCCGCCTCGTCTCTGCTCTCAAGCACGGCGCCTTCGTCTCTCTGCTCTCACGCCGGCCGCCTCTTCTCTGCCTCTCAAGCACGCCCTCGTCTCTGCTCTCAAGCACGGTCCGCCTCGTCTCTGCTCTCAGCACGGCCGCCCCCTCGTCTCTTCTCTCTCAAGCAACTGCCGCGCTCGTCTCTGCCCTCTCAGCACGGCCAGCCTCGTCTCCTGCTCTCAAGCACGGCCGCCCTCGTCTCTCTTCAAGCACGGCCGCCTCCGTCTCTGCTCTCAAGCACGGGCCGCCTCGTCTCTGCTCTCAAGCACGGCGCCTCGTCTCTGCTTCTCAAGCAAGGCCTCCTCTTCTCTGCTCTCAAGCACGGCCCGCCATCGTCCTCTGCTGTCAAGCACGCCGCCTCGCCTCTGCTGTCAACACGGCCGCCTCGCCTCTGGCGTCAAGCAACGGCCGCCTCGCCTCTTCTGTCAAGCGTCGCCTCCTCGCCTCTGCTGTCAAGGTCGCCTCGCCGCCTCTGCTGTCAGCTTCGCCCCACTCTCCTCCTCTGCGGTCAAGCGTCGCCGCCTCTCCGCTCTGCTGTCAAGCGTCGCCCTCTCTCCTCCTCTGTCTTTCAATCTTCTCTTCCTCCTCGCCTCCTCTTCTTATCCATTTTCTTCTCCGCCAGCCCAGGAGCAGTCTCTCCTCCTTCTTCTCTCCATCCTTCTTCTCCGTCTCCTCCTCTTCTCTCCCTCTTCTCCTCCGGGGTCCCTCCTCTTCTCTCCAGCGTCGCCCGCCTCGCCGCCGTCTGCTGTCAAGCGTCGCCTCCTTCGCCGCCTCTTCTTCTCCCTCTTCGTCCTCCTCGCCCCTCTTTTCCAAGCGTCTCCTCCCTCTCCGCCTCTGCTCTCAAGAGTCGCCGCCGCGCCGCCTCTCTCTCAAGCGCGCCCGCCTCCTCCCCTCTGCTTCCAAGCGTCGCCGCCTCGCCGCTCTGTCCTCAAGCGTCCGCCGCCTCGGCCGCCTCTGCTCTCAAGCGTCGCCGCCTCGCCGCCTCTGCTCTTCAAAGCGCGCCGGCCACTCGCCGCCTCTGCTCTCAAGCGTCGGCCGCCGTCTCCGCCTCTGCTCTCAAGCCGTCGCCGTCCTCGCCGCCCTCGGTCTCTCAAGCCGTCGCACGCCTCGCCGACTCTGCTGTCAAGCGTCGCCGCCATCGCTGACTCTGCTTTCAAGCGTCGCCGCCTCGCCTACTCCGCTCGTCTGCCTTCAGGTCGTCGCCCTCATCTGTTCCGTCCAGGCTGCGACCGGGGGGCTCTTTCTGAGAGTCCTAGCTCCGTCTCCGGACTCCTTGGGGGGGGCTCTGTCACGCTCGCTGGGCCACCACGCCAGCGTCACCCCTGCGCACGTACATCAACACACACCGTTCCTCATTTCTTCATCACACAACCCGACTCTTTTAAAACCCGCACTCACTTCACCGTCACTGCGGATTATTGATGTTATGCCAACCACCTCTTTCCCTACCATCGGGCCCTCTACCACACCGCCCTCGTCTCGCGTTCCTACGCACTCCGTCCGTTCCGTCCGTCCGTCCGTCCGTCCGTATTCCCAACATTCCCAGGTTTGGTCACGTTTTTTTCAATGCCCGTTTTTCGGCTCCGGCCTCGTTTCTGTTATCCACCCGTTTTCATTCCCCTCCCCGCCTGTTCAGTGTCGCTGTGTTTGTTTTCCTGTTGATCATAAATCTCCCCCTTTACTTTTGAAAACTGAACCTGCGTTCGTCTCTGCTTCCCCTCCGGCTGCACGCCGTTACAGAACGGGCTCTTCCCCTGCAGTGAATTTATTAATCTTAGGGACTACAAGTAACCCTGCACCTTGTAACGAAGTAAGCGTGATGGGTTATAGTGCTGAATTAGTTCACTTAAATACTGCGGTGCCAGGCCATGTAGGGCTTTATAGGTTAGCAATAAAATTTTATAATCAGTACGAAATTTAATAGGCAGCCAGTGCAAAGATGATAGAACGGGACTAATATGGTCAAACTTCCTAGTTCTAGTAAGCACTAGTGCTGCTGCATTTTGTACCAACTGGAGCTTGTTAAAGGATCTACCAGAGCAACCAGCAAAAAGGGCATTACAGTAATCTAACCTTGAAGTTATAAACGCATGGATCAGTTTTTCAGCATCATTAACGGAAAGTATATTTCCAATTTTTGAGATATTACGCAGTTGAAAAAATGCAACTCTGGTGATTTCACTAATGTGTGCATCAAAAGAGAGTTCTGAGTCCATTGTGACACCCAAGTTTTTCACTACTGAGCTGGGAGTGACAGAGAAGGCGTTAACATTTAACACTAGATTAGTCAGCTTCTCCTTTGCAGCCTTTGGACCAACAAGTAATACTTCAGTTTTATCAGAATTCAGTAGAAGAAAGTTACATGACATCAGTCTTTTATGTCGTTAATACAATCCTCAATCTTACTGAATCTGTGGATTTTGTTTGGTTTGGCTGATATATACAACTGTGTGTCGTCTGCATAACAGTGGAAGTTAATTCCATGTTTATCAATAATATTCCCTAAGGGTAGAATGTAAAGAGTAAATAATAGAGGTCCCAACACTGACCGACCCCTGGGAACTCCATCCTTTACTTTTTGTAGTATCCCGAGCATGAGTTATTTACAAGTACAAATGTGAAGCGATCACTTTCAGATAGGATTCAAACCAGGAGAGTGCGAGTCCTTTAATACCTACTGTGTTTTCTAGCCTTTCCAGTAACATATTATGATCTACAGTATCAAATGCTGCAATAAGATCTAATAGAACAAGGAGAGAGACCCATCCATTATCAGAGGACATTAACAGATCATTAACTACCCTATCTAATGCGGTTTCAGTGCTGTGGTTAGATCTGAATCCTGACTGAAATGTTTCATGAATATTATTTCTGTGTAAATAAGAGCATAATTGTTGGGAGACGACTTTTTCTAGAACCTTAGAGATAAAAGGAAGGTTAGATATCGGCCTATAGTTAGATAGCACAAGTGGATCAAGATTAGGTTTTTTAATCAGGGGCCTAATAACTGCACATTTAAAAAACTTTGGTACGTATCCAAGACCAAGGGATGAATTTATTATGGTAAGTAGGGGTTCTATAATGGCAGGGATTAGATCTTTAAGTAAGCGTGTTGGTATAGCGTCCAGTAGACATGATGAGGATTTTGAACAACTAATTAATTTAGTTAGTTCAATTTGGGAGATCGGATTAAAGGAATGTAGCTGTATAACATCGTTAGATAGGCCTTCAGCACTCACGTTCCTCAGGGAGAGTTGCTGCTTGCTACGGGGATGGACATTCTGACTTTCACGTCGTATTGTTTCTATCTTATCATTAAAGAATATTAGGAAATCATTACTGGTATACACCGGCGGTACAATAGGTTCCAATACAGGTGCATTCCCAGTGAGTTTTGATACAGTCTCAAAGAGAAATCTTGGATTATTCTTGTTACTGTCTATTAAAAATGAGAAATATTCTGATTTAGATATTTTAAGGGCATGTTTGTATTCAGTCAGGGCATCTTTCCATGCCAACTTATACACTTCCAGTGTGGTGTGTCACCATTTGCGCTCTAATTTTCGTGCAGTTTGTTTTAGAGCACATACTAGTTGGTGTTTATTTATTTATAGATGGAGCAAATAATTGACATGGTTTTCTAATAAATATATACATATAAATTATATATGATTTAAATATACAATAAAAATAAACTTAATGTTTGCATTATATTTATTTTGTTTTTATTAAAACACTGGTCAAAAAACTGTAAAAAAAAATTGGTAAAAAGCTGTACAAAATGTTTCTTTAAAGAAAAAAAAGCTAGTTCTGCAAAAAAATAAAAATGTTTGGATTAAATAAATTATATTTTATATTTATTATTTTTAATTGTTGGATTAGAGAATTTTCAGTGCATTTTCAAAAATAAGCAACTCTACAACAATATGACCATATTTGACTATAAATAAATGTTAAAAATGATTACACACAGTTAAAACTATTTATTTATTTATTTATTTATTGTTGTTATTATTATTATTATTATTATTATTATCATTATTATTATAAATTCTTATTGCTTATATGATAATTGTTTTTTATTAATTCAATTTTATAAATATTGAATCAATTGTAAGCTGCTCATAACTGCTTTTATTTAGGCTTTTTTATTTTTTAATTGCTTGATTAAATGGTAGAAACTTTGCAAAAAATGTTTTATCGAAGAAAAACTAAATGTGTAATTTACTATTATTAAATATTCAAAATGTTTAATGATTTTTAAGTTATTTTGATGTCTGATGTTTTATAAATTGAAAACAAAGTTTTTATTCATATATTTTAATTTTTGTAATAAATTTGGCTGCATTAAAAAATTTACATGTTTATTTATATATATATATATATATATATATATATATATATATATATATTTTTTTTTTTTTTTTATTTTTTTTTATTGTATATATTTTGTATGTATATATTATTGTACACTATATCTTCATAAAATATAGAGGGTGCATCAAAAGTAAGGAAACACCCATCTAACATGAAAACCATCCATTTTTCCCAACAAGCTGCAGAGGACAGGAGAACGAACTTGGCGGCTTTCTTGAATATAACTTTTAGATTTTTCCCAAACGGGAAGGTGGGCATGTGACATGTCAAACTGGTGGAGGATTTCACAGGAAAAATAATGCCGTGCTTCAAGGTTTTGTAATTTTTACTCCTTCCTGGGTTCAAAGGTGAACAGCATCCATAAGGGAAAGCAAGGTTGAGCGTGAGAATAGTGAGTAAGCTACATCACACCCCTTCCTTCCCATTGGGAGAAAATCCTCCCTCCAAGAAATCGGTTCCTCTCTCAATCAGTGTCCACTGTAAGCTTTCCTTTGACAAATGAGGGAAATCTACTGAACATGGGTGGAATGCTAAAAACGTTCTTGGCTTTCCGCAGACAAACCCAAGTTCTCCAATCAGAGGGACATCATCTTCCAGAGCCATGAACAGATCATCTTAAACTGTACAGCGATCTCGAACCCTCCTCCTGTCTACACCTGGAGCTCAACACGTCTGGAACAGGAACATCAGGGGCTGGTCCTCGTTTTGAACCCTAAAGGTTCAGGAAACTACACCTGCAGAGCTTCGAACCCATACGGCCAGGATGAGAAGTCTACATCATCCAGCCACAACCTGAAGGTAGTGGAGATACTTGGCATTGCTTCTTTGGTCTTTGCTATGAGCGACATCATGCCACTTTGGGGCTCCACTGGCATTGGGTTTTCTGGGTTATATCCACTTAGTCTAGGATAAAGACATACCTATATACACAGGCTTTTGACTAGATTTAGACCAGGATGCATGGCTTGGGTCACTGGGGCCGGAGTCTGGAGTCATGTCTGGCCTGCCTGCCTTGTCCGCCAGCTGGGAGTGTTGAGTGGGTGGTCTGGCTGAACTGGGCTTCGATCCTTGTGATCTTGACTCGTGCATCCTTGCCTTAGACTAAGGGCAGAGCTGGGGGTTCATAGTCAAAGAGTATTATGGTGATCAGAGACGTTGGGTTGCTGTCTTCTGCCTCCCGTGGGGTTGCCGATGTCTCATGTGATCCCTCTTGGCTGTGTTTCCTACCAGTTCTCCTCTTTCTAGCTATGCTGGTATAGCTAATGCTGCCGGGGTCTCATGCTACACGTGACATCAGTGATTGTTAATAGACACTGTGCTCTTAATCAATAACTAATTACATTTTCTGTTTTCTCTCCGAGCTGTGTTCCGGTACCAGTTCCAGCCCCACACATGATGTTCATCTGCTGTAGCTCCACTCAAGCTGCTTCCGTCATCAGCTCCAGCCCCATCATACCCGGGGCACTTAATGTCAATATGCATACTTCACATTTTATTCGAACTTTGACTCCATGACTTTAGTTTCGCTCTTAGATTTATCATCTACGCCGCCCAAGGAGGTTGGGTCCCTTTTTGAGTCTTGGTCCTCCCAAGGTTTCTTCCTATAACTCAAGGAGATTTTCCTTGCCACTGTCGCCTTAGGCTTGCTCAATTTGAGATAGGACGTAGTTATTAGGAGATAATCTAAACTTGTAAAGTTGCTTTGAGACAATGCTCCATTGTAAAAGCACTATATAAATAAATCTGACTTGACTTGACTTAGGGTGGGCTGGCACCAAGCTGAGGTTCTTGCCCAGCCAGGGACCTTGGTTCCCTGCCAGGGGCCTCAGTGCTTCAAAGGTCTCAGTGTACCCGAACTGAGTGTACCAATTTTTTTGGCTGTCAGTCAAAAACTGACTGAATGACAATGACCTGTGTTTCATGGCATTGGGTTATGTCAGGACGTGTCCCTTGGAATCCTGTTCCTACTTTGGGTGGGCTGGGACCAAGTTCATGTCAATTCTCTGTTAGGGAACTTTGGACCTCAGGGGCCCCGGGGGTGCTGGAGAGAGTGACAATTACAATTCAAATCATAACTGTCCCTTAGTATTTAAACTATCTGGTGTAAAATCTCGGCAAGGTCAAGTTACGCCTCTCAATCAGACGGTCATAACTCAAAAAATATTTAGCCCGTCGCTTAACAGAAGAGACTTCGCAAGAGAGGACCCTTTGCTGGTTGTTAGGATCTAAACACTTTATGGATTGAGAAGAAATCCTCCAAGTCACGACAGTGTAAGTACACGTGAAGTTTTCGAAAAAGTTTCTGAAATGTACATTGCAGTCTATGGGAGAGATTTCAGTACCTTGTCATGAACAAATCGACATAACTTGGAAAATGCTTGGTCGAATGATGAGATATTTTGAGAGTTATCTGCTGTTGAAAGTTTGAACAGTGTTTCTAGGTGAAAGTAGAAGGATTTTAGATAAGATTGTTCAGTGAAAAAGCGAATTAAGCCGGTTCTCACGCAAAGCTAGAGTGGTGTTACATTACGCTCTCTAGGTGCTGCTCTCATAGGAGTGAAATTTAAAGAGTGATAGAAAGTGAACGGAGAATGCAATCTTTCTGAAATTTTGCAGCATGGGTCACACTGGAACTGTGTCCGAGCTTTCACAACTTGGCTTTTGTGGCTTGAAAGTTGTCCAGATAACAATGTAAGAAACCCATTCAAGGAGTTGTGGAATGGAGTGTAGCGCGCAAATGCATCAAAATTTGTATTAGCTGTATACAAATTCACTTCTCCCGAACATTCTGGACATTTTAGCTTTTGTTTCATGTTGATATGTCAAAAACTGTGGGAAGAGATACGCTCAGAAAATCAGGTGAAATAAAAATAATAGCCAGGATGTTGGTGTCCTCTTCCTAGCTGCTGCTGGTGGAGCTCTGGTGTTTGAGTCCCCAAACCTGCTGGTGGAACTCAGAGCTCCAGCTTCAGCCAAATGTTCCACCAACATCGGCCACCTAGGAATGGGCTGGGAATCATCTCAAGGACCGATATCAATAAAGTCTAGTTCCTGACCTGTAGGGTCGAGAAGATAACGAACTTTGATATGAAGCCGATATGCTACATCGATACTGAAAGCGTTCGGCAAGTGAAGGAGCTTCCAGTTACAGTGTACAGTTAAGTTCTTGTTTTTAAGATCTTCTGTTTTGCAAGTTTATCAAGAGATCATGATCTTAAACTGTACAGTGATCTTGAACTCTCCTCCGATCTACACCTGGAACTCAACACGTCTGGAACAGGAACATCTGGGATCGGTCCTTGTTTTGAAGCCTAAAAGTTTAGGAAACTACACCTGCAGAGCCTCGAACCCATACGGCCAGGATGAGAAGGTCTACATCATCCAGGCACGACCTGAAGGTAGTGGAGATACCTAGCATTGCTTCTTTGGTTTTTGGTAGGATCCTGGTGTATCCAGCAGGACCTTCAGCAGGATGAAAGCTCTTCTCTTAGTGAAGATGAACCACTGGTGATTGATGCTTTCTTCCTTTTTTTTCTTTTCTCAGAGGTCCTGGATTTCCTCGCTGGGCTTTAGGATTGATCATAGCTGTAATAGTTGTACTAGTTGTGGGTTTGTGTTTTGTAGTCTACAAGCGCTTCATCAATCCAAGTCAAGGCGTCCCTGCCAATGGTGCTCGGTGGTATGACGTCTGTTTGTGTGATTGGACACATCTGCCCGTCCCACTTTTATTGATCTCACGTAGTTTATCCTACTTGTTTTGCTACGGTCCTGCTGAGCTGGATTGACTCGATTTAGGAATCAGTATGCGGCTTTCACATAAATCTCCTCTCACTGTTTCAGCTCATGCCATTTTTTCTCCTAACAAGTACTTTTGTTAAATTATGTACTTTTATTTTTAATAAATGCAGAGACTGTAAAGAGCTTTCCTTACAGCGAAGGAGAAATATTAAGGATCCTCCTTTAATAAAAACTTGTGCGTCAAATTATATCCAGCAAAAAATGTCTGTTTCTTTGACAATGAACTTTCCACAAAAAAAGTTTGCATTATTTTTGTGTTACAGTTAAGCTGTCAAAAATGATGTGAATACAAAACACTTTCTGAAAATTAAAGAATTTGTTTCATTTTCAAAAATAAACAACCTCTATAACCCCATTCAGGTTGACCACAGAAAATGACAGGTTTAATTTATTTATTTAATTAAAAAAAAAAAAAAAAATTCAGAAATCAGTTAAAGTAAAATAAATATATATATTTCAACGTTTCGTGGTTACGACTCATCTCCCATTTACTGTATAAAGCCTTGTTTCGCACTTAAGTGGTTTTGTGTCGTAAACGTCATAACGCGAACTTTGTGTGTTTGGTGTGCACGGCGGAAGAATACACGGTTACGCGGCTCGTTTTTTGATAATTACTGTGTTAGGATAGATGTTAGGATAGGATAAGTGCTTACAGTATGTTATTTACGCACAGTATGTATGTATGTTCCGATTTACACCAAAAAAACAAACAAACAAAAAAAAATATATATATATATTTATGTTACAGTTTTACAGTTTACAGGGAAGCAGGGAAGTGCTTGTGAGTGGAAAAAGTAAGTAATTCGCCATGCTGCTGTAGCCTCTGGTGGTTGAAATGTACCTATGTTAAAAATTACAGACCTCTCTCATCTTTCTAAGTAGGAGAACCTGCACAATCAGTGGCTGACTAAATACTTTTTTGCCCAATTACTATTTTTAAGGTGTCCAGACACTATATTTTCATGAAATATAGAGGGTGCCTCAAAAGTAAGGAAACACCCATCTAAGATGAAAACTATCCAATTTTTCACCACAAGCTGCAGAGGACAGGAGAACGAATGTGGCGGCTTTCTTGAATCCAACTTTTAGATTTTTCCCAAGTGGGAAGGTGGGCATGTGACATGTCAAGCTGGTTGAGGATTTCACCGGAAAAATAGTGGTGTGCTCAAGGTGGCGTAATTTTTACTCATTCCTGAGTTCAAAGCTGAACAGCATCCATTAGGGAAAGCAAGGTTGAGCGTGAGAACAGTGAGTAAGCTACGCTGACAGGAAGCAGGACTTTGTTTTTCTGGTGAAACCCCCGACCAGTTTGACATGTTACAGCCCTACCTTCCCATTGGGAGAAAAATGAAGTTAACTTTAACTTCTTCCTAGCTGCTGCTGCTGCTGCTGGTTTTCTGGTGATCGAGCCTCCGAGCCTGGTGGTGGAAGACGGAGCTCCAGCTTCAGCCAACTGTTCCTACAACAAAAGTCAAAGTCAATGTCACCTTTATTGTCAAAAACTGCAATATATACAAGACATAAAGAAGATTGAAATTCCGTTACTCTCAGACCCATGGTGCATCAATAAACATTAAACATTTAAATAGACACTAAGTCACCAATGGCTAAAATAAAATAACAATAGTATATGAATTCTATAACACAGCACTATGTATTTATAGAAATACAAAACATTTTTTGAATATAGGTCTCTGACATTGGCATGAGAAGTAAAGTGATTGAGTGTACACAGTGTATGTATGAAGTCCCGGATGTTGATTTACATTTACATTTACAGCATTTAGCAGACGCCCTTATCCAGAGCGACTTACAATTGATACAATCTTACAATCCAAGCAATTGTGGGTTAAGGGTCTTGCTCAAGGACCCAACAGTGGCAGCCTAGCAGAGGTGGGATGGGGATGTTGAAGTAAGGTCAAGTCAAGTCAGATCTATTTATATAGCACTTTTTACAATGGAGCATTGTCTCAAAGCAACTTTACAAGTTTAGATTATCTCCTAATGTCTATGTCCAATCCCAAATTGAGCAAGCCTAGGGCGACAGTGGCAAGGAAAAACTCCCTAAGCGTTATGAGGGAAAAAGGATGGATCAAGACTCAAAAAGGGACCCATCCTCCTTGGGTGGCGTAGATGATAAATCTAAGTAAAGTGACATGTGGTGGGTTAAGGCTAGTGCTAATATAATCAGTAGTGCTAATATAAGCAGTAGTGCAAAATGAGTGAGCAGAGAGATAAACTGATGAGTGCGTAAGCAGTTGGTAATGATGCAGAGTCTGGTACTTGAGTTCAGTATGAGTTTGTGTGTTATGTGGGTTGTGTGATTTAGGTTGTGTATTAAGCGGGTAAGAGATGCAGGAGAGGCAGAGCAGGGAGAGAGTTGAGAATCCTGACTGCCTGATGATCAGAGCTGTCCCTCAGTCTGCTGGTTCTAGCCCGGAGAGTCTGCAGTCTCCTCCCTGATGGGAGCAGTCTAAAGAAGCCGTGTAGTGGGTGTGTAGGATCACCCGCCTTGCAGAGGGCTTTCCAAGTGAGACTGGCACTGTGTAGGTCATGGAATGAGAGGAAAGAGGTGCCGATGATCTTATCAGCTGCTCTCAATGGCCCCCCTGTAAAAGGTGCATACGATGGGGGTTGGTGCTCTAGCTCTTCTCAGCTTGCGGAGAACGTAGAGGTGCTGGTGCCGCTGTGTTGGTCCTCCAGCACAGGTCCTCTGAGACATACCACTGATGGTCAGAGGAGCATGCTGAACGTGTGTCTTCCTGAAGTCCACAACAATCTCCTTTGTCTTATCCACATTCAGAGAGAGATTGTTGTGTTTGCAGCACAGGGCCTGGCGACTCACCTTGTTCCTGTAGTCTGTCTCATCGTTGCTGCTGATGAGACCCACCACAGTCGTATCGTCTACAAACCTGAAGAAGTAGTTGGAGCTGTAAGATGGTGTGCAGTCATGTGTCAGCAGGGTGAATAGAAGGGGGCTCAGCACGCATCCTTGGGGGGCCCCCCGTGTTCAGTGTGATGGTGCTGGATGTGTTATTGCCGACTCGTACTAACTGTGATCTCCCGGTCAGTAAGTCTAACAGCCAGTTGCGTGATGAGGTGTTCAGCCCCAGACTGTCCAGTTTGAGAATGAGCTGCTGTGGGCCGAGCTGAAGTCAATGAACAGCATTCTAACATACGAGTCTAGATGTGTGAGGGTTGTGTGGAGGGCAGTGGAGATGATTTCCTCCCGATTTTTCTTCCTCAACGTTTAGGGAGTTTTTCCTTGCCACTGTCTCCCTAGGCTTGGTCAATTTGCGATTGGTGTTGGAAATTATAAGATAATCTAAGATTGTAAAGTTGCTTTTGATCCCTTGTAAAAAGTGCTTTAGAAATAAATCTTTGATTTTTGATAGAGCAGCACTACAGGGGAAGCACTTTTATGCCCTCTTGTGGTAAGACCCGGGTCTAATCAGACCACACCTGTAATTATTTACATATCTGCCCGAGACAGAACTGCATGCCTCTTCCAAACAAACAAAGAACGCTCCAAGATCACATCGTGTAACAGTGAACGAAGGAACTCCTAAGCAACTAAAGGTCTCTCTTCCTTTGGCTAATGTTAGTGTTCATGAGGAGAACGCCGATCTTAAGAACAAGGACTTCACTGTAAACCAGAATTGGAAGATTTGGAATTTGGATCTGGTGGGCGAAAAAAAATGTAAAAATAGTGATAATACAAAAATAAACAAAATATGTTTTTAACAGTACCGTCAATAAATTTTGTAAAATAAAACTGTATTAAGTAAAATGTTATGTACTGTATTTTATAATATTAAAATATATATATTTAATTTACTTTGATTTGTGCATTTTTATTTAAAATAAATAAATAAAATAATAAAACCTGTCTTTTTTGTATGGTCAACCTGAATGGGGTTATAAAAGTTGTTTATTTTTGAAAATAAAATAAATAAATATTCGGAAAGTGTTTTATATTCACTTCGTTTTTTACAGCTTAACTAACATAAAAATAATGCAAACTTTTTTTTTTGAGGGATTACTGTCAAAGTAACAAAGTTTCAGACATTTTTTGCTGATTATAAATTGACACACACATTTTTATTAAAGGAGGATCCTTAATATTTCTCCTTTGCTGTAAAGAAAGCTCTTTAGTCTTTGCATTTATTAAAAATAAAAGTATTTAATTAAAAAAAGTACCTGTTAATTGCAACCATGGCATGAGCTGAAACAGTGAGAAGGGATTCATGTGAAAGCCTCAAACTGATTCCTAAATCGAATCAACCCAGCTCAGCAGGACCGAAGTAAAACAAGTAGGATAAAGTACGTAAGATCAATAAAAGTGGGAGGGGCCCGATGTGTCCAATCACAGAAACGTGAACGTGATACCACCGACTCGGCCCCCCATCCCGACTAGAGCTGGGAGTCAGAAACGCATTTTCTGAAAGGATCAACAACAGAATAATACGAAGTAATAAGAAGGAAACTGATTCACAGATTATAATAATACTACTTGATAAAAATGAAATTGCAATAATAGAAGATAAGGAATAAAAACTGCTAAGACCTATAAATATACAGTATGTGTCATTCCCAAGTTAAGTTCAAGTGTAATTTGTTTACTGAGTGTTTAATCAACATGAAACGAAATCATTTGTAGTTTAAATAGTAAGCAAACGGATTTCGCATCTTCTTTTCATCATAGTGAAAAGGAATTGTGAGGTTCTGAAGGTCAGTGGTAACTTGGAGAAAGGCCTTTGTTTAAAGCCTCCTGAAGGTCAATGATACGGCAGAATTCCAGAGAGAACTGTTGTGGAGCAACAGCACCCTCTAGCTCTCCCAGTGTGTAGTATCCAAACAGTAATTAGTCCAATATGAACTTTGTTTTTTAGTTAAAAAAGAAACAACTCTGCTTAACATTAAGTCCATTCAGTCTGTTAAATAAGTATCACATGATTTTCTATTTTCTGTTCCCTTCCAATAAAGATAATTACACACAGTTACAATCTATTTAAGAAGGGGGTGCTGTTGAGCACGCTATGAAGTAGGACGTGTTGTGTGCGACTCCTGCCGGGTTTTCGTTTTATTTTCCTTTTTTGAAGACCTGTAGATTTTAAAACCTCTTTAAAAGTCCGCTAAAAGTACCGTTTCAGTACAAGTCCAACTCCTGCCTGTCCTATCCGCACCCCAAGCCGATCTACCCCATCTCCGCCGAGCACTCCAGCGATGGCCACCGCAGCTCTCAAGTCTGAAATACTCTCCGAGCTAAAAGCAGAAATTTTTTCACTCGCATACCTAGATTATCGACCCATCATCTCATTCTTGGGGGGGACATGAATTGTGTTCTATCCCCAGTATTGGACCGCAGCTCACCTAAACCAATAACTCTAACCAGATCAGCACACTCCATCCACTCCTTTCTGAAATCTTATGGCACTGCAGATTTATGGCGGTTTCGCAATCCTACTTCTAGGGGTTACTCTTTTTATTCTCCAGTTCATCACACCTACTCCCGCCTCGATTATTTTTTCACAGATAAAAAACTCTTACCATACATTGCCAAGTGTGATTACAAAGCTATAGTTATCTCTGACCATGCGCCCTTATGTATGAAAATGTATATCCCCAACAAACAATCCAACTACCGCCCTTGGAGGCTCAACCCTCTGCTTTTGTCAGAGGCTGACTTCATTGATTTTATTACTTCAGAAATCAAATTCTTTTTTACAGTAAATCAAACTCCTGGAATGTCATCCCTAACAGTGTGGGCGACTTTAAAAGCTTATCTCAGGGGTCAAGTTATCTCTTACTGTGCAAGACGGAAATAAGCAGAAACTACGTGCCTAAAATAAACTGGCAGAGGAAATATTGGAGATAGATAGACTAAATAGCCTTTCACCCTCTCCAACACCAAAGAATGAACGCATACTAATACAAACCGAATTTGATCTACTTTCAACACGACAGTGTGACAGGTGCCTCCGGCTCGACGCTAGTGGTCTGCGTTGAGCTACTTTTGCCGGCGGCATCTGTGGCAGCTTCTGTAATCGGTCGCCCCGTCAGTAAGGCGGCTGATTACAGCTAATGATCCTCACCTGCTTCCTCTGGCTATTTAAGAGCTTCACCAGTGGAAGCAAGTGTGAGATCATTCCTTTCCACTCCTGGCCCACTTCAAAAGCCCCGATCCCCGTTTGGACGCGTTAAATAGGGAATCGCTGGCAGGACGTCCCTTTGAGACCTCATCCATCTCATCCCTGTGCTCTTTTTATAGCCCCCGCACATCTCCCCTCCATTTCCTGTTTTTGTTTCTTCGGCTTTTATTTATTTGCAGGGTTCAGCGGACAATCTGCGCTCGTGCAGGAGTGTACGATTTTGAAGCGCAGTGATGCGTGAGGTGAGCTGGTAGGGAATTTTAGATAGTGTAGGTGAAGTGTTCTTTGCGCTGTTTTATTTTCCAGCTCGCAGCTCCACTCCGTCTGCTTCCCATTCGTCCCTTTCTCTGCGCTACGCGGTCACACTGCGGCTCCGCCCTTCCCGCTCCCCGCTCCGCTTGTCTGCAGAGCTGCTGACGCCGCCTGAGTGTGCGTGTGTGTGCGCAGCTCTGACGCAAGCCGGGAGGGGGAATTCCCTCCGCCTCTCTCTCGTTACCGCTTTTATTTTCAAGCACGCTGGTGACGTCAGACAGAGTCTCACCTTATTCCTGTTATTTATTCATTTTTATTTATTTAATTCCGTTTAATTCGTTTCATTTCATTTCAGTTCAGTTCAATGAAACCATCTGGAGCTAACTGCACTTGGGTCCCAATCCTTCTCATTTAGTTTTCGGGGTTCGTCGTCTTTCTAAATGGCGCAACCCCGTGACAGAATGATCCCACCAGCCAGGGGACCAATATGGAGGTTCCCAGATGCCGTGGACGGTGGGTATCGCTACCCAGGTCGTAGCTGGCTTTTGGGGGGCCGTTCAGTGACGCTGGCAATGTCACTGACGATTTTTCCTATTCTGACCCTCCCAAATTGCCCAGCCCTCGCCGTCGTAACCGCCGGCATTTGCCCAGGGTTCAAACAGGACTACAGTGTGGCATAGCCTGTTTTGACCCTCAGCCACTTATTCCTGACCCGAACCTATCAATGTATTTGAGATCACTCAAGGTTTCCGGGGGGTACAGGAATATGTGGCTGAATTTCGCACCCTAGCCGCACAGAGCGGCCTGCAGGGTCCAGCCCTCATGGAGCTCTTTAGATCAGGGCTGAATTATGATGTGCACATTGAGCTGTGCTTCCTCCCACCCGCCTCTTCCTTTGACCACCTGATCGAGCTGGCCAGGTTGGCGGAGACCTGCCTCGATAAGCGTCCGAGGAAGAGGGCGGATAGTATTCTTTACGGCTCAAGTCCACCCGGTCCCATGCCAGGGTCTATAGCGCCGCCTAGCCCCATTCACCAGCGTACTACATGCTCCAGCTGGGAGATGGAGCGCACAGCGCCCCCCAGCTTTGAACTTGGGCTCGTCGCACACTCAAGCTCTGCACCTGGGCAGTCAGACCCCATGCCAGAGCCTTTAGCACCACCTAGCCTCCTTCATGAGTGCATTGAATGCTTGAGCTGGCAGAGTGAGCGCACACCGCCCCCCAGCTTTGAACTTTGTCGTGCACTCAAGCTCCGCACCTGGGCAGTCAGACCCTGTGCCTGAGCGTTTGGGCCCCCTGGCCCTGTACCCGGGCCCGCCGCGCAAGTTGGTCCCGTGTTTGAGCAGCAAGACTCCACGGTTGGACTTTTAGTGCCGCATGGCCCCATACAGAAGCGCATTGTGCCTTCAAGCCCCGTGCACTTGAGCTCTGAACCTGGGTTTGCCGCGCACTTAAGCTCCGCACCAGGGCAGTTAGACCCCGTGCCTGAGCGTATGGCACCCTCTAGCCCTGTACTTGTGCCTGTCGTGTATTCTAGTCCCGTGTTTGAGCAGATAGACTCCACGGTAAGGCACTTAGCGCCGCTTGGCCCCATACAGGAACTTATAGTGCCTCCAAGCCCCGCGTCTGAGCAAGACAGCTCCACGCCTGGGTACTTTGCACACCGGTTGTTGCCGCCAACCCCTGTGCCTCGATCACGCAGACCATTACCTGCACCATGATCTTTAGCTCTGATCCCTGTGCCCCGGTCGTGTGATCCTCGCACTGAGAGGACCCCTCGGCCACGGATTAATTCTCCGAGAACCCCTGGGTTCCTTGATCTCAGACAGGGTTCCAGGTCGGTCTTCGAGTTTGTGGGGGAATTCAATGGCTTAGCCGGCCCCTCCGGGTTCAGTGATCGGGCCCTAATGACCCGCTTTACCCTGGCTCTCAAAGAAGAAGTGCAGGACGAGCTCGATCGGCTCGAGCCGCCCTCCTCAATTTACGAGCTGTACGACCTGGCCTTGGAGGCCGAGTTTCGCCTCCTCCAGGCCAGGAGGAGGTCTGTTAAGGCCCCTGAGATCCAGCCTACTTCGGGACCGCCCACTGAGATCTAGCCCGCCTCGGGACTGTCTGTTCTGTTGGAGCAGCTCTCGGCCGGGACTGCTTTATTAAAGCAACTCTTTGCACCACATAGCCTCATTCAGGAGTGCGCTGAGCTGTTAAATTCAGAAACTGAGCAGCCAGCGCCTCCTAACCCTGAACCTGGGCTTGCCGCATATGTTAACTCGCCACCTGGGAAGCTCCACGCCTGGGCATTTTGCGCCGCCTGGTCCCGTACAGGAGCTCACTGCACACATTGACTCTGCACCTGGGCAGTCACACCCCGTGCTAGAGTGTTTAGCGCCCCCTGGCCCTGTACTTAGGCCTGCCGCGCCTGTAAGGCCCCGTGTCTGAGCAGGAAAGCTCCACGCCTGGTCATTTTGCGCTGCCTGGCCCGTACAGGAGCTTATAGTGCCATCAAGTCCTCTAGCTATTTAAGAGCTTCACCAGTGGAAGCAAGTGTGGGATCATTCGTCTCCACTCCCGGCACGCTTTGTAAGCCCCGACGTGTTAAATAGGGAATCGCTGGCAGAACGTCCCTTTGAGACCTCATCCGTCTCACCCCTGTGCTCTTTTTAGAGCCTCCACACTTTTCCCCTCTATTTCCTGTTTTTGTTTCTTTGGCTTTTATTTATTTGCAGACAATATGCGCTCGCGCAGGAGCATATGATTTCGTAGCACAGTGATGCGCGAGGTGAACTGGTAGGGAATTTTAGATAGTTTAGGCAAAGTGTTCTTTGCGCTGTTTTATTTTCCAGCTCGCAGCTCCACTCCGTCTGCTTCCCTTCCCTCCGCTCTTCCCACTCCCTGCTCCGCTTGTCTGCAGAGCTGCTGACGCAGCCTGAATGTGCGATTGTGTGCGCAGCTCTGACGCAAGCCGGGAGGGGGAATTCCCTCCGCCTCTCTCTTGTTCCTGCTTTTATTTTCAAGCACGCTGGTGATGTCTCACCTTATTCCTGTTATTTATTCATTTTTATTTATTTAATTTCGTTTAATTCGTTTCATTTCATTTCAGTTCAATAAAACCATCTGGAGCTAACTGCACTTGGATCCCAATCCTTCTCATTTAGTTTTCGGGGTTCGTCATTTTTCTAAATGGCACAACCCCGTGACAGACAGATTGAATATCTCTTACTTAAGTCGCGACAAAAGACTTACGAACATGGGGAGAAAGCTGGCAGGCTACTTGCTAACCAGTTGCGACAAAGAACGGGGAGCCAGATTATTCCAGCCATACATGATGAAGCTGGAACTTTAAAATCGGATAGCATTGCAATCAATTCATGCTTTAAAACTTTCTATCATTCACTATATAAGTCTGATTCATACGCTGACCCCTCCATGGTCGAGGAGTTTTGCCAATCTTTGCGTTTTCCCCTCTTGGATGCGGAGAAGGTGGCTAAACTGGAAGAAGATTTTTCTGTTGAAGAGATTAAACTAGCGATCAAGTCCATGCAAGGTGGCAAGTCCCCAGGGCCAGATGCCTACCCGAGTTTTATAAAACATTCTCAGATCTACTTTCACCACTACTACTCACAGTTCTCGAAGAATGATTTTGTACAAGATCTCTTCCATGCACCATGCGTCAAGCAATTATCTCTCTTATCCTGAAGAAAAATAAGAACCCTCTAGAGTGTGGATCCTATCGCCCTATCTCACTGTTAAATACTGATGCAAAAATCCTAGCAAAAATTCTAGCTCTTTGCCTGGAAACGGCCCTTCCCACCATAATTTCGTGTGACCAAACAGGGTTTATAAAGAATCGCTTCTCCTTGTTCAATATACGACACCTAATAAATATTTTATACAGTCCCTCCCCGCCTGGTGTCCCCGAGGTAGTATTGGCTTTGGACGCGGAAAAAGCCTTCGACCGAGTGGAGTGGGACTACCTCTTTGCAATACTAGAAAAGTTTGGGCTGGGTCCTAAATTTATATGTTGGATTAAAACTTTGTACAATCTTCCATTAGCTGCCGTACGCACCAATAATAATCTCTCTGCCTATTTCGAACTCAGTCGCGGTACAAGGCAGGGGTGTCCTCTCTCCCCGTTGCTCTTTGCAATTGCAATGGAGCCCCTAGCTATTGCTATAAGACAAAACGTTGATATCAAAGGAATCAAACGTGCTGGGATGGAGCATAAGGTTGTCCTTGTATGCGGATGATATTGCTGCTATTTATAGCAGAACCCCAGTCAAGTATTCCAACTTTAATGGCCCTACTTAGAAAATTTAGAAGATTTTCTGGCTATAAAATAAACTATCAGAAAAGTGAGCTGATGCCGTTAAGTGGTAGGAAAAACCTGGCAATGTGGGCCTCTTTCCCATTTAAATTATGATTACAAAAATTTAAATACCTTGGGATCTGGATCACACAGAATCACAAAGATTTATATTCTGCTAATATGAACCTCTGCTTTTGCACTTGAGACAGGACCTTGAACGTTGGTTCCCCCACCTACATCTTTCCCTGATGGGGCCCAATTAATACAGTGAATGACTATTCTGCCAAAAAAAAAAAAAAAAAAAAAAATAAAAAAAAAAAAAAAAAAAAAAATTCCCTACTTCCACGAAAAAAAAAATCATTAAAAAAATAAAAAAAAAAAAAAAAAAAAAAAAAAAACAAAAAAAAAAAAAAAAAAAAAAAAAAAAAAAAAAAAAATAAATCAGTGAAAATGACTATATTCTGCCTAAATTTTTATATGTCTTTCAATCTCTGCCAGTTTTTCCTTAACGAAGTCATTTTTTTTTCACAAACTAAATAATTTAATACTACCTTTCATATGGAATAATAAATTGCCCCCGAATAAGAGAAACATATTACAGAAAAGTCGGCATACAGGAGGATTGGCTCTTCCAAATTTCATGTTTTATTACTGGGCAGCAAAATATAAGAGCATTGCTGTACTGGATGTCGAGTGGAGCCACTGCCCCTGTGTCTGCATTTTTTTGGAGGGGGCATCAGTTAGGTTCTACTTCCTTAGCAGCATTGTTATGTTCTGATTTGCCATTTGCGAAATCCATCAGCCACTTTTAGCCTGTAACCCAATTGTGCCATGGATTCGGTAAAAATCTGGAACCAATTTAAAAGGGTCATTCTCCCTAAATGAAATTCCGCTTGCGGCCCCAATCGAGAAAAATCATAGGTTTCCTCCATCGATGGTGGATGGCGCTTTTGCTATTTGGGACTAGAAGAAATATACATTCATTGTCTGACCTTTATGTTGATGATAATTTTGCCACCGTCGAACACCTAGTACAGAAATTTGAGCTGCCACGTTCACACTTTTTCAGGTATTTGCAGCTTTGGAACTTTGTCTCTTCTAGTTCTGATTGCTAACCAGCGCGCCCCCCTGATTCCCTGTTGGACACAATCTTTAAATGTAAAGATATACATAGACGGAGTATTAGCATTATTTATGAATCGCTGAACTCGTATAATTCCACTCCACTGGTGACACTTAGGAATAAATGGGATTGGGATCTGGGTGAAAACAATAGAAGAAAGATCTGTGGCAAACACATAATACAACAGGATTTTTTCCTCTTCTATCTGTGCAAAACATGTGGTCATCCAATTTAAGATTGTGCATCGCTTGCATTGGTCTAAGGTCAGGCTTGCTAAGATTAAGCCGGACCTGGACCCCACATGTGATCGGTGTGGGATGGCCCCAGCCTCGCTTTTGCACATGTTTTGGTCGTGTCCAAAGGTATACACTTTTTGGAGTGCTATTTTTAAAACCTATTCAGAGGTCTGTAATAAACTATTGCTGCCTTGTCCACTCATTGCACTGTTTGGTGTGGTCCCAGAACATACATATGTGGATAGACTAGGGAGAGAGATGCTTGCTTTTAGCTCGCTCCTTGCCAGAAGATTGATTCTTATCAAATGGAAAGACAGAAATTTACCGACGCACAGTCATTGGATAAGGGAAGTTCTATATAATCTCAGAACTGAAAAGGTCAGGTATACTTTACAAGGGTCGGCTGGGAGGTTTTACAGTATATGGCAGTCGTTTATAACCTTCACTGAAAACATGGTGAAAGTAAGCCAATCAGCATGACAACTTTATCTTTTTTTTTTTATTTCTATTTATTTGTATTACGGCATGTGTTATATGTTATGCCTATAACATCTTGTACTTTTTTATCTATTTGTGTATATAGGTATGAATATATATTTAGTAGTGTTATTATTATATCTGTATGTATATAAATCACATATATCACGCACATTTATATTTATCTGTTTTTTATAATTGATATTATATCTGTATGTATATAAATTACATATATCACATGTACATTTCTATCTACCTGCTTTTTAGAATTGATATTATTTATTTATTTTTACTAATTTATTTTATCTTTATTACATTTCATTTTTATTATTTTTTATTTAGTTTTTCTCCCTCTGTAACACTTATGTGTATCTCTTGAAACTTGGCTTGTGCAATACCGATGCTTGTGATGTCCTGGGGGGGGGGGGGGGACTATTTAAGAAAATATTTTTAGATATTTTTGAACCATAATGAGCATCATACATGCTGAAGCTGTCCAGATACAGAATAAATTGTTACAATAAATTAAAATATATTGTTGACATATATTAAATGCACCTTGTATAAATACGTCCTTTATATTTTATTCTCAGTATTAAAATATATATATTTCTTAAGTTGTTTTTTTCAAGGATCGACAAATGTCCTAAAAGTAGGTTAAAAAGAAACAAATTTAAAAAAAGAGACAAATACAATATACTCGATCACTGATGTATTGAGGACAATGGTGGTTTTCCTTCCTCTTTTATAACCGCTTATTCTGGACAGGGTCCCTCTTCAGGATAGTGAAAATCATCACATGGCTCTTATCTGCTCTGGTCCACACCCCTTGTCTGGTCTATTTATGACACGCCCTGCTTGTGGTTTCGCAAAGCGTTCTTTAGCTCCTGCTTTTTTAACGGACTTCGTTGTTTCCACTTTAGTCTTGTTGATTTATTTTTCTCTTAAATATAGAAATTAGTTTTATGGTTTTGACATGATTCCTGTCTCGCTGTTTCAGCTCACATCGTGGTTTCTTCTAACAGGTACATTTTAACATTATTATTATTATTATTATTATTATTATTATTATTATTAAACATTTGATTTTAACAGGAGCAGCAACTGAAAAAAAATCATAAATATTAAGTCTCCTGTCATAATAAAAACTCCACCTGGACACAGAAGTAATAAATATATATTTACAATTGAAATCTGTTGAATTATAGCTAACATCCAGAACGGCTTTGAGTTTGGAGCATAAAATGTTTTGTATTGTATTGATATTGTTTGTCTTTAAAAATTGGCCATAAAATTGTCATAAAAGCTGTACATTTTTTTAAGAAAGACAAAACCTGTTTTGCCATATATGTTTTTTATTATAATTTGCAAAATTATTTTTTTATTTTTTTGATTGAATAATTTACATTGTATTTAAAATTAGTTTTTTACATTATTGGATTAAAGAATTTACGTTTTTTGCATTTTCAAAAATAAGAAAATCCATAGCATTTTGAAAATATTTGACTATTAATAAGTGCTTTAGCAGTAGTAGTATTCATATGATTAATTATTATTTATGTTTATTATAATACTTACTATTTATTTGATTCAATATTTGAAATATTGAATCAATTTTAAAATATATTAAATTCAGTTCGTGTGATACTAGTTGGTGTTTATTTATTTATAGTTGGAGTAAATAATTTACATGGTTTTCTAAGAAATACAGACATATAAATTATATATTATTTAAATATACAATAAAAATAAACTTAATGTTTGTATTATATTTATTTAGTTTTTATTAAGACACTGGCCAAAAAACTGTAAAAAAAATTGACAAAAAGCTGTACAAAATGTTTGTTTAAGAAAAAAAAAGTTCTGCAAAAAATGAAATCTTTGGATTAAATAATTTAAATTATATATTTAATTTTTTTAATTGTTGCATTAGAGAATTTACAGTGCATTTTTAAAAATGAGCAACTCTACAACAATATGACCATATTTGACTATTAATAAACGTTAAAAATGATTACACACAGTTAAATCTAATTATTATGGTTATTATTATTATTATATATATATATATATATATATATATATATATATATATTTATTTATTTATTTATTTATTTATTTTTCTTAATTAATTTTTTTTTTTAAGGTGTCCAGATATCTTCATAAAATATAGAGAGTAAGGAAACACCCATCTAAGATGAAAACCATCCAATTATTCACCACAAGCTGCAGAGGACAGGAGAACGAACTTGGCGGCTTTCTTGAATATAACTTTTAGATTTTTCCCAAACGGGAAGGTGGGCATGTGACATGTCAAACTGGTGGAGGATTTCACTGGAAAAATAATGGCATGCTTCAAGGTGGTGTAATTTTTATTCATTCCTGAGTTCAAAGGTGAACAGCGTCCATTAGGGAAAGCAGGTTGAGCGTGAGAACAGTGAGTAAGCTACGCTGACAGGACGTTGTTTTTCTGGTGAAACTCCGACCAGTTTGACATGTCACACTCCTACCTTCCTATTTGGAGAAAAATGAAGCTAACTTTAAGTTCTTCTTAGCTGCTGCTGCTGCTGGTTTCCTGGTAATCGAGCCTCCGAACCTGGTGGTGGAACATGGAGCTCCAGCTTCAGCCAACTGTTCCACCAGCATCAACCATAATGGGATTGGCTGGGAAGCTTCTCAGGATCCGATACCAATGAAGAGCAGAGTCCAGTTCCTGACCTGGAGAGTCAAGAGTGTAACTGACTATGACTTAAAGCCGATATGCTACATCAATACTGAAAGTCATCAGATAGAGAGGAGTCTTCCAGTTACAGTGTACAGTTAAGTTCTTGTTCTTAAGATCTTCTGTTCTGCAAGATTAGTTTTTGTTGTCCTAACAGAACTTTCCACTCCACAGAAATCCCTGATTGGGTCTCCATCAGTCTGAAGGACCACACAGGACATCTGATTGAGGGGAAGAGCTACACCCTCCAGTGTGACATCCAGGGGGTCGCCCCGGTTCGGAGTCTTGTCGTGAGCTGGTATCGAAACGCCGTGGTTCTAAACAGAGTGATTTTTTACGGAGACACACCATTTCCGACAAATGTATCTGCCGAACTCCTGATCGAAGCCAGGAGAAGTGTCGATGGAGCGGCGTACCGGTGCAAGGCAGAGTTGGAACTGGGACCAGAAGGACCTGCGGTTCCTCCAAACAAGACATCGGTTCCTCTCTTCATCAGCGTCCCCATGGGTTCTGGATTTCCTCCCTGGGCTGTAGCCTTGGTCATAGTTGTGGGAGTTACCGTGTTGGCTGCAATTTTGGGTTTTGTATTCTAGATGGAGTCTGTCAAGGTCTGACGGATTCTCTGGCAGAATTCAAAACGCAATGTTCCTATCAATGATAGCCCAGATGTAGCAAAACAGGCCAAACAATGGGACTACCACCACCATGTTTCACAGATGGGACAAGGTTTGGGCGACCCCTCCCATTTCTCTGTGTACAGGATATATTGAATTAAGTTAGGATTGATTATAGGTTGCTGAATTGGTGTTTTTGTCTAAGTTCTTTTTTATTTATTTTTAGTGCACAATAAAAATCAACACTTTCAACCCAGTAGTGTTTTCAGTTCCCTGATTGGCTGTATTTCTCCAGACCTAACGCTTCTAAAGTAGAGCACGAAGCGCGGGTGGTCAGGTTCCTAAGGATGACCTATTAAGCTCCACACAGAGGTCTAGTTATAGAGCTGCTGTATCTTGTGTTGGTTTGCGCATTTCCTTTCTAACTGAAATGCTTGGCTGCTGTTGCTTTAGTCCTGCCGATTTTATTCGATTTAGGAAATATGGTGTTGACATGATTCTGGCGTCGCTGCTTCGGCTCACGCCATGGTTTGTCCTTCAGGGCACATTTTATACTTATTATTGAGTACTTTTCTTTCTCACACAAAACTCCTTTCAAAGTTTGAAAATTGCTTATTTATATAAAAATGGGCAATACACTCTGTTGGAAGTTGCGATGAAAAAAAATTCCTGAAAAGAAAAGCTTTTGTAGTTTTAGATCAAATCAGTCTTTAGCTTTTAGTCCTGATTTATCCTTCTGAGACCCAGAAAAACTGAAGTTTGTTCGTTTCAGTAATTTTTAAATAAAATAAGCCTATGAGATGAAAAAACATGTCACAAGGATTTTTTTTTTCAAAAGCACTTTTTGCTTATTTTTTATCAAATATCCTTTACTAGGGACAATGGGACATGGTATAATGATTTTCTTTATGTATTTGTGTTTCCCTTCTGCATCAGATCAAAAAGTACAGAGGATATTAACAAAAAGTACACTTTTTTTAACAAGTGGTTAAACACAAGTGCAAATCAGTTAAAAAAAAACTGCTTTGAAAATGAGCTAAAACTGTTTTCTGCATAAAAAACATGTACATTATAGGCTTTAGAAAAACCATTAACCATGAAGTTCTCTTGCGTTCATAAAACATGGTCGCTGAGATTGCAGACATTTTGAAAAAGCAGATCTCCGGTTGCAAATGACATGTAAAATGTTGGAAAATAATCCAATATTACATATTAGTGAGTGGCAAAAGTATGTGACCCTTTGCTTTCAGTATCTGGTGTGACCCCCCTGTGCAGCAATAACTGCAGCTAAACGTTTCCTGTAGCTGTTGATCAGTCCTGCACACCGGCTTGGAGGAATTGTAGCCCATTCCTCCGTACAGAACAGCTTCAGCTCTGGGATGTTGGTGGGTTTCCTCACATTAGCTGCTCGCTTCAGGTCCTTCCACAGCATTTCCATTGATTAAGGTCAGGGACTTTGACTTGGCCATTCCAAAACATGAACTTTATTCTTCTTTAACCATTCTTTAGTGGAACGGCTTGTGTGCTTAGGGTCGTTGTCTTGCTGCATGACCCACCTTCTCTTGAGATTCAGTTCATGGACAGATGTCCTGACATTTTCCTTTAGAATTCTCTGATATCATTCAGAATTCATTGTTCCCTCAATGAGGGCAAGCCGTCCTGCCCAGATGCAGCAAAACAGGCCCAAACCATGATACTACCATCACCATGTTTCACAGATGGGATAAGGTTCTTATGCTGGAATGCAGTGTTTTCCTTTCTCCAAACATAATGCTTTTCTTTTAAACCAAAAAGTTTCTATTTTGGTCTCATCCATCCACAAAACATTCTTCCAATAGCCTTCTGGCTCATCCACGTGATCTTTAGCAAACTGCAGACGAGCAGCAATGTTCTTTTTGGAGAGCAGTGACTTTCTCCTTGCTGCCCTGCCATGCATGCCATTGTTGTTCAGTGTTCTTCTGATGGTGGACTCATGAACATTAACATTAGCCAATGTGAGAGAATCCTTCAGTTGCGTAGAAGTTACCCTGGGGTCCTTTGTGACCTCACCAACTTTTACACACTTTGCTCTTGGATTGATCTTTGTTGGTCGACCACTCCTGGGGAGGGTAAGAATGGTCTTGAATTTCCTCCATTTGTACACAATCTGTCTGACTGTGGATTGGTGGAGTCCAAACTCTTTAGAGATGGTTTTGTAACCTTTTCCAGCCTGATGAGCATCAACAACTCTTTTCTGAGCTCCTCAGAAATCTCCTTTGTTCGTACCATGATACACTTCCACAAACGTGTTGTGAAGAGCAGATTTTGATAGATCCCTGTTCCTTAAATAAAACAGGGTGCCCACTCACACCTGATTGGCATGCCATTGATTGAAAACACCTGACTCTAATTTCGCACAAAGGTGATCGCTCGAAGAACGCAAAAAGAGAAAACGTGGCAGGGGAATTCTCAACCCTACGTTACTGTCTACTCTCTATCTTACCTCAGGGTTCCAGCCCTTTCGTGGCCGATCTCCTTTTAGAGACCGGTCAACCGCTATGCCTAACGGGCCAGAACAACGATAACCACCTTCGAAAAAACGCCGTAGCGATATGGCAGCGAGGGCAGCATATGCAGCGCAGTACAGCTGAATGCAGCCACACTGCCAAGCTCAGGAGCGGGACTTAAATACCTGAGCTGGCAGGTGCTGGATACTAACGCGACTGCGCAGATGCACGTGCCGACACTGCTTAGTTATAATATAAATGTAATGTTTTGTCTCATTTGTTTAACTGGGTTCTCTTTATCTACTTTTAGGACTTCTGTGAAAATCTGATGATGTTTTTGGTCATATTTATGCAGATATATAGAAAATTCTAAAGGGTTCACAAACTTTCAAGTACCACTTCATATTCTGAAGAATGCTTTGAAGGAACCCAATGTGACCCTAATCAGAATAAGCAGACCTGAAAGAGGAAGGCATTTCAGATAAAAAAGGAACATACAAACCACCAGAGGCTACAGCGGGGGGTCACTTACTTTTTCCACTCACATATATGGACCCCTGGACTGTTTTCCTCAATACTACTACAATATTAAACTTCCTGTATGTGTTCGAGGCTCTGCAGGTGTAGTTTCCTGAACTTTTAGGCTTCAAAACGAGTACTGATCCCTGATGTTCCTGTTCCAGACGTGTTGAGCTCCATGTGTAGACCGGAGGAGGGTTCGAGATCACTGTACAGTTTTAAATGATCTGCTCATGGTTCTGGAAAATGATCCTCATCTGATTGGAGAACTTGAGTTTGTCTGCAGAAAGTCAAGAACGTTTTGAACCTTTCAAACATGTTTCATTGATTTTCCGAAATTTGTGAAAGGAAAGCATATAGTCCACGCTGACGGAGAAAGGAACCGATTTCTTGGAGGGAGGGACCAAAGGTCATTCTGGTCCCAGTTCCAGCTGTGTCTCGCACCGGTACGGCGCTCCGTCGACACTTTTCCCGGCTTCGATCAGGAGTTCGGCAGATTGACTGACTGAAAATGGTGTGGCTCCGGAAAAATCCAATCTGTTTAGAACCACGTCATTTCGATACCAGCTCATAACAAGACTCTGACCCGGGGCGACCCCCTGGACGTCACACTGGAGGGTGTAGCTCCTCCCCTCAATCAGATGTCCTGTGTGGTCCTTCAGACTGATGGAGACCCGATCAGGGATTTCTGTGGAGTGGAAAGTTCTGTTAGGACAAGGAAAACTAAGCATGCCGAACACGTTGATGCTTCCTCAGAAGATCTTACGAACAAGAACTTAACTGTACACTGTAACTGGAAGACTCTTCTCTGGCAGATTACTTCCAGCATTGATGTAGGATATCTTCTTTAAGTCATATGGAGTTACACTCTCGACTCTCCATGTCAGGAACTGGACTCCGGTATTCATGGGTGTTGGATCCTGAGAAGCTTCCCACCCAATCCCTTTATGGTTGATGCTGGTGGGACAGTTGGCTGAAGCTGGAGCTCCATGTTCCACTACCAGGCTCGGAGGCTCGATCACCAGAAAACCAAAAGCACTTTGGAAGAAGTTAAAGTTTAACACAGAGATAAGAAGATCATCGCTGTCAGCTGCTTTGCTGTCATGAACTTCCTGTACAAACTTCCTCTAATAAGATGGTTTGAATAAGAACTTCTAATCTACAACAGACATCTAAACTATTATTATTATTATTATTATTATTATTATTATTATTAAATATTTAGCCTAATTTATAACTTACAATCACTCTCAAAACAGGTGGAATAAAAACAGATCTAAAAATACTCAGAATCAAAAAGAAAGTATTTTTAAAGGTATGTGTTCAGCATTTTGCAACAATAACTGTTGAACAGTTTTAAGGAACATACTGCATATTTGGACACCATCAAAAAGAAGAATGTTCATTATGATTAAAAAGATGATTATATTTCACAGTAATAGTGAGGTATATAGAATTGAATTGACACTTCACATAAGTTTACCGTCCCGTTGCTCCAACTTCCTTCAGGAAAAATGTCTGCAACTAACAGCATAAGGAAAGAATTAAGAGTTCTTCAAGGAAATGCCAGAGTGATTTGGTAATAATTTGATTAGCTTATTTTACTGAACTTATAATTTTGCCATACTGTCAAAGTAAAAACACAAGGCAGTGGTACTATGAGTAACTAAAAATGTACATAACGGATTTTTCGGAGTGCAGATGGGCATGCCCGCGAATAATAAATCAAATCAAACCAAACGTACCCGTTAGAAGCCGTGGCGTGAGCAGAAACAGCGAGACGAGAGTCATGTCAAAACCATAAGACTTAATTCTTCAACCAAAAATCAAAATCAGCGGGACTAAAGACTAAAACACCCCAAGTCTGCCTCAACCTGACTGAAGAACCGCTTTGAGCTTAGGGCTAAGCGGATCGATCAATACTATCAATACTATCGATAACACCATCGGTATTGGTACTTTAGTTTCAGTTTGTCTCCTTTATGTTTCATTCGTTGCATCTGTTTTGTCAAAAAAGTAGAAGTGGGTGCAAACACCACTCCTTTCTCGTCTTGCTCGCGCACTCAGCTCCCACCTCTCCCAGTTCCGCTGTGATTGGTGTAGTCTGGTCACGTGACTCTGAGAAGCTGTCACTTCTAAACTGCAGTAAAATGGATTGTTTTTTTGTTGTTGTATTATTTTTTGTGAAAAAAAAGTTTTTGGTCAAACCCACATTCTTTCCGTTTGCCACATTCCAAGCACTGTTGTAGTTCCTACAGAAAATGCAGATCTCCTAAAGTGGAAAGTTTATTCCATAGTTGGGGGGCCATTTATGAGAAAGCCTTTCCCCCTGCTGTGACCTTTTGGATTCTGGAAGCTAAAAAAAAGTCCTGCACCCTTTGAACGATGTAGACTATCTGGATTGTAAGTTCACTGAGACACTGTGGGGCCAGGCCATGTAGAGCTTTATATGTTATCAGAAGTATTTTGTAATCAATGGGAATCTAACTGGCCTTCTGGTCCAAAGTCCAGTATCTTACCCGCTAGGCTACCACAGTGTGTTAAAAATATATAAACATATAAAAAATATATATATATAAATCGGCTCACAATCAGGAACCGGCTCCCGTCGTTCATTTCAAAGAGCCGGCTCTTAGAGCCGGATCGGTCGCGACCGACACATCACTACTGGAAACCCAGACCCACTAGTGCCGATTGCACACAGGACGCACGCTGTTTTGTAACTGTTGGCAGTTTATTACCTTTTAACTCTTTTAATTCCCGATCGCATCTGTATTGTATATATAGTAGGTTTTTACAACATCTTAATCATTTTCTTCTAGTACCGGCGGATTATATTTTTTGTCGCTAATCGCTATTTAGTAACTTTACCAGCTTGTGTTTGCAGTAATTAGCCATTAGCTAATTACCAGAGTTGCGTCTTCTTTTGCAGTAGTGTGTGTTTTTATAACTTTTTTACAGCCTTTTCCCACCTTCTTTCTTTTTTCTGAGATTTAGTTTTTTGTGACGTTTTGTATTAACTCTCCATCAATGCTTTAATCAAGCATTGCATTGGACCATCGGCTGCAGCTAAACCATATCTTCACTTGGCACCCCACAGCACCACTCAAAGCTAAGTACCTTTAATTCATTAATTGTACTAACATGGCTTCTGCTGTGCTTGTTCCCTGTGCCCAGTGTGGCATGTTTAGCTATTCTTCCTTCGTCATTAGTTTAAATTTTATTTGTGATGGGTGTAGGCTTGTAGCCAGTCTGACGGAGAAGATTGTAGTTTTAGAGGCGCACATCCAGACATTAGACAAGTCAAGTCAGATTTATTTATATAGCGCTAATTACAATGGAGCACTGTCTCAAAGCAACTTTACAAGTTTAGATTATCTCCTAATAACTACGTCCAATCCCAAATTGAGCAAGCCTAGGGCGACAGTGGCAAGGAAAATCTCCCTGACTTATAGTAAGAAACCTTAGGAGGACCAAGACTCAAAAAGGGACCCAACCTCCTTGGGCGGCGTAGATGATAAATCTAAGAGCGAAACTAAAGTCATGGAGTCAAAGTTCGAATAAAATGTGAAGTATGCACATCGATATTAAGTGGCCCGGGTATGATGGGGCTGGAGCTGATGAC